>VXBQ01000412.1:172035-234613 GCA_013400175.1 Phainopepla nitens | reverse complement strand
CCCGCGCCCCCGCTCCCTGCCCGCTCCCTGCCCGCGCCCCCGCTCCCTGCCCGGGCCCCGCTCCCTGCCGCTGCTCGTTCTCGCAGCGCCGGCAGACAGAGAGGGAACTGAAGTACCAGCGCCGAGGGGAAGATGGTTTCCCTCAGCGGGTGCCGGCTCCCTGCAGCCGTGCTGGCCCGGAGTCCCGCGCCTGCAGAGGCTGGAGCGACCGCGGCCGGATCCAAGGAGGTGGAAGGCGTGAAAGACCCTTGAGGTCCCCTTTGGGAAGAGTAATCTTCTATCTTTCACACTGCTGCTGACAGAGTAACTTGTTTGAATTTATGAACCTGGACTTAAACCCTCCAGCAGCACTGGTTATCAGCCCTGGACAGAGAACTGGAGCCACATTATCCTGTTGGAAATACAGGGAGGAAAATGTGATTTCCTGAACTGTAGGCTGGCTGCAATATCGGTATCAATATTAACACCCGTCAAAGGCAGAAAAGTGCCATGGGTCGTTTAATTGTTGGGGTCGGTGAGAGGGAGCCTCACCTCATGTGTCAGGGGTCTGGAAGCACAGCCACAAACCCTGGCATCAGTAGTGTGCATACAAAGCACATGCGTTATTTCTGATGGGTGAAATTTGAGCTTGGACTAGAATCAGTTCCAGATTCTGCATTTGTGCACCAGTTCCTTCATGAACTGTACAAGAAATTTGCACCTTTTTAGTTGTAAAGTTCAGTTGTATAGTCACTGTTCACGAAATAAAGTTGTCCACCTCACTGTCAAAGTTAAGGAAACAAATTCAACAGTCTCTTTGAAGTAAAATAATTCTTTTAAAGCTGAAATGCAGGATATACTTCTACTATATCATCTTAATACTATCTACTATTTATCATCTTAATGAATGTCTGCTTTAAAATTCAGGACCAGATAAATAATATTATGAAGGAAGCCACTTAGACTGTTTTCCATAGGTCAGGAAAAATACCTGAATCACTGTGACCCTGATGATCATGACATGGAAACATCAAGACATTCAGCATTTATGTCAAGAATCATTAGTTAAGATTCCTCATGTAATGGAAAAATGCAGTTTTAGCATGTTGAAGACTTTTACTTGAGTACTTGAGCCCAAAACCATGAAGCAGTTCCAATGGCAGATACACACAATACATTCCCACTAATGGGTCATGGTGAACAAAACTTAGAAACCGTAGCTGAAGGTCAGAAATTCTGAAGTACTAACCTAATAAATTAGTTGTCATGTCCATAAAAAACATACATTGTCTAAGGTAAAGTCTGCTTACTTCACAGTATGCATTTGTTTTTAGTGTGATTACAAAGAGTCAATGTTACAGATTAAATTTGAACATTCTTTTCATTTAGGGATCATTTTCTCACACCATCTCTGCAGCTGTTTGTAGGGCAGAGATGTATTTAGCAATCATGGCAAAATATTTCAGCTTCTTTGCTTCTTCTATCAAAACAATCAATGCAGTGGTCTTTTAGAAGCAAAGAGTTTTATTAAAGAAAACAGAAAAAAAAATCTGAGGATGAATTTTGCCATAGATGTGATGGAGTGGAAGTGGAGACATCCCAAGGGCCCTTGGCAAAGGGAGAAATGGAGACTGACCACTGCCACTACTTTCTGTAAATATTAAGATAGTTTACTGAAGTAAACTGGGGTTCATTGCAACCTCTCAAACAAAGTGGTCCAGAAAACTCTTCCCTTATCCATTTTCTCCTTTCCCTTTAGGGCAACCCAGCATATTGTGTTGCATCACATTCTTGTGGTATATCACAGAATATATCCTCGAAGTGCAGATACTGGGCAAGTAAAGCAAGGCTGTAAATTTGATACAGAGATGCTTCTTTATCTGCAATTGACCATAGTGAGCAGCATAGCTCCGGGCATCAAGGAGAAGATTGTAAGACGAGAAGTTTATGAATGGCCTTACAGAGAACTTGGGAAGAAATTGAGAGATGCAGGAATATTTGGAGGTGATAGTACAGAAAACATCAGATGATATAAGAGTCTCAGAGCCTATATAGGAATAATTTTTAGCAAGGAAAAAATTTCAAGGCAATACAGAGGTCTTAAAAATTGATATGCCAATTATTTTTTGCTTCTTTTAAGGAATATCATCGTATTTCAAAGACTCCCTGACTGCCAGTTTCTGAGTCTAAACACATCAATATTTCATAGGTGCATGGAAATTGATAAATGAAATTTTTCTCTCTGGTTCTACTACTGTAGCAGAAGAAGACACAAGATTAAAATACACATCACAATGAGTAACATCTGTCTGTAAGAAAATTGAGTTAAAATATTAGGAATGGTTTTTATTGTTTGATGCAAAATCACGACTCCAAAATTCCAGGTTAAAAAAACAAACCAGGAAACAAGTAACTGTCAAAATAGACAAGCTTGTTTCAGTTTAACTTCTGTTTTCAGAAGTTTTAGAAAAAATATGCCTTTGGTGGTTTTTTTTCCCCAAAAATATCTGGCTTTATAATTTAGCAGATGCTGCAGTTGCTTAGGAATTGCTTTTTATTCTAGCAACATGCCTTTTTTTAGAGTAGCAGTCCTAAAACTTGCAATAGAAATTTGACATGGCAATAACATCCTAAAACAAAAATAGGTCGTTCAAATAACATTTTCAAATTTCTACTGCAACTACCCTCGAAATTTCTATCTATTCCTGGGGTATATATTGTTATTCCTTCCTCCTCAATTCATCACAGGTGTCAGACACAACTGTGCATGCAGCTGTGCTTTTGCCATTTGCCATTTCTTCAGTTATTTTCTATATACAAAAAAAAAACCTAATGAAGACAAAGAAATATTTGGTCCATGTAGGTAAATAAATATATTATAAGAATATATTAGAAAATTTTTCTCCTGGTACCTGTCACAAGGCCAAACTTCCAAGCTTTTTTTCATGTTATGAATGTTGCGCAGAATAAGGCACAACTTGGTTTTGGGGTTTTTTTTAAGTCAGTAAATGAAATCTAGTAATCAGATTGTTCTTCACTCTGTGAACTGCATGCAAAAAAAATCAAATTCTTGACAAAAAACAGTTTTGTACAATTATTTTTTCCTTCAAGTAAGTGATTTATTTTAATTCTAAAAAAAAAGCAAAATTTAATTCTTTTAGTTCTTAAAAGCAAAAGCAAAATTAATCAGACATTAGAAAACAGCCTGCTGGGTTTAGTGAATCTAGATTTAGTAAAATGTGCTGAAGAGAGAATATTCATTTTTTTTCTTGGTCATAGATTAGAAATGCTCTTCTGCAATGCTGAGTTAAACATGAACAATACCTGCATTTAATATGTAGAACACAACCTGACATCATTTCTTATGTAGGCATTGCAGCTAGCATCTCCAGAGTCCAAACAAAATACCGAGATGTGTTTCTACCTGGGCATATGCAGATTCGTCCCTCTACAGTTTCACTGTTCTCACAGAAGATCGGGTTGGGAGTGACACTGAAAGAAACAGAACTCAGTTTTCAGTGTTCTCTAATCTGAGCTTTGCTGCAATTGATCTGAAGTGTGAAGCTGAAAGAAATTAAGGAGTCCCACTGTATATACCCCTGTTCAATCACCCGTTACCACTGTGATTCATTCACTTGGGAAGCTGGCATGATAGCTGCCAAAGCTTGTTCAGCAGCATGGTTGAACACCCCTGCTATAATAGGAGCCAGCTAACTTGACGGAGGTGGAATATTTCTGTCTGAGCACTGTCATCTCACAGGCTGCATGTCGGATTGCGCAGGGCTCAGTACCATTAATTCACCACTATTAAAGGAGTATTTGTTAGTAAGAGCAGCATGAGGTCAGAGACATTCCTGGGATTATTGTTTTATCACTTCAACGGGACATTATTTTTTTAGGTACTTCCTGTCCTAAAAAGCCACTCTATGTAGCACTGCCTCTGCATTATTAAAATGGCATGAGCGATGTGAAAGAAGTACAAAATCCAGTTGTGCTTAAAGCTGTATGCTTTTACTGTGTAAAGCTGGTCGTTGGGCTCAGTGTCCGTAAAGCTGGGCATAGCTAAACCCACTGGCTGCTCTTCAAAGATACCAAGGCACTGGACATGGAAATTATGTGAAACTGAAAATGTTGACATGTGTATAACAGTCTGGCCACAGCAGTTTATATCTTCCCAAGAACTGATTTTGGATCTGTGAAAATCAGCTGCACTGAATTCAGTGCTACTCAACCTTGACTATCAACAACAGAGTAAGCTTGCTTAAAGCTAACTTTGCTCCTGCCAAATCATGTTTTAATTATTTCCCCAACTGTATAATAGACATACTCAGTGAGCAGCCATGGGGCATTTATAAACAAGACCAAAAGCTTGTCTGCTTTTGTGTTTACTACATTTATTTCATGTTCAAAGAAGCTCCAGTGAAGAACTGGGGCCAATTCTTTGAAATCATATTTGTAGGCCCAGAGCATATCCATGTGTCTTCTGTGTGTGCCTGACAGAGCAATTCAATATGTTGTTCCATGCAACTCTTTCAACAGGTTTTCAAGCATCTTGCAATTTTGATTAGTTGCTTATACCAAAATGTATAAAGTGATGCTTATTTCCATCATCCCAGAAAACACCAAAAAAATTTCCAGCCTGTATCTTTTAAAATTCCTGGTTTTGCAGCTGAGATTCTTTCTATGTCTGCCTTACAGCAGCTGCATTATCCCAGCAGAAAACAGTTGTGAAATTTGTATCAAACTTCCCTGTTTAGGAAGACGGGAGCTGTCCATGTCTCCTCCTTCCTACAGCTCTTTTTATAAGTGAGAGTAATCACAGAAAAGTGGCGTAGCTGGCATTTTCCTTTACCCCAGCAGGTCCTGGCAGTTGTATCAGCTGGATGGAGTTATAGGCAGCCATGAGAAAATTTTAATCTTCATTAAATGTTAATCCCTGCAAACACTTACATACACATCAGTTCACTTATATAATAGGCATACTGAAATCAGTGGGACAACCCTGGGAGAACAGTTACTCATACATATAAATGTTTATAGGATTCATTTCCTCCTTTTGCTCTGAATCATCTGGAATAATGTTGTCCCCACACCTTCACAAGGTGAGTTTTGTGGCGTAATCCTCTTGACAGCTCGGTTCTGGTGAACATCAATAGGAATTAAGATATTCCCCATTTGTTGCAAAGCCCTCCTAAATAGAGCATAGTAAAATAGTATCTTATTCTACATCTCCCAGTTGTGTCCCATTCTGCAGTGCCTCGGGTTTTATTTTTTTCATATCTGTCCATTTCATTACTTCAAAAAAGCTGTTTCCCTCATTGTTAACTATTTTTATCCTTCTAAATACTTACACAGTTCCTACAGTATAAAACCCTATAAAGAGGTAATTGCCTGCCATTTGACATTATTTCAATGCATACAGACTTTTTTATTCTCATTTGAGTCTTATTGGCCCCTATCATTAATTCTATAATTGTTTTGCATTTCCTCTTCCTCACAGGAATTGATGCTTATTTTAAGGCACATCCATGCTAGGAGACATAGCACACAGCACTTGAAATAACTGTGGAATGATGTGAGCTAATATGCTGTCCTGGCACAGCAGTCTTTCCAGCCACAGCCAGCTGGGGAATCCAGATTATGACCTTTGTGTTAGGGAGCTGAGATCCATGTGCCATTTTCTCCTGAGCAGTTTGTTTAAAAGATGGTTTCTATCAGCATCTTTGGGTGGATTTCACTATGACTGTCAGAATACAATGAGTATCGATAAATTTTAGGAGTAGCTATTTTTATTCTATCAATTCTATCAATTCCTATCAATTCCACTGCAGTTGCTCTTCAGCTGTGGAGATGATTAGAAATACTAAGGGGTCAAAATTTTGTTAGTTTTTGTTCCTGTCCGCAGAAAACAGAACGAGATAGTGTGTTGTTTGAGAACAGGATGACCTTGTTGAAGCTGAGGATCTGTAATTGCTTGGTTCCTCCTCTCTTGCAGGCTGAATGCTATGGCATGTTTGAGCCCTGCTTCTGCTGTTTATCTACGGATAGTGTGAAGTCCAGGAGAGTAATTTTTTTCACCCCTACTCTCAGCAGAGATACCAGTCAATTAGCCCTCCTACTTGGCATACACATTGAGGAACTAACATGAAACAGACTAAACTTGGTTAAAAGACCCCAGGTTTCCAACAATGCATGGATGTTGTGGCACGCTGAGCTCAGAGAAGAATGCTGACCTGGAGATTCAGTTTTTCAACAGAGCAAGCACACATTACTCGTTCAGGAGTTTGGAGGACTCCTGACTAGAGCATGCTTGTTCACCTGGCAGAAGCATTCAGTATGGATCAGTTGCAAAACTTTATCACGTGTTGGATAGCTGTAACCTGCCTGAGATGAGATCATACAAGTATTAATCTTCCAGCTAACTCTTTAGATGGACATTTGGGCTGCAGCCCATCTGTCTGAGGCAGTCATGGTCTTCATTACACCTAGATGACTACTCACAGAACGAGGAATTATGTATTCTATAAGCTGTGGAAGATGACTTCTACATACCACATTTCTAAAAGTACAGCTATGATTAATAGAAGAATAGCATTGCTATTCTTACCTGGATTTCAAATTTCAAGAATAAGATTTCAGTTCAAACTTTTGCATTAAAATTTGTATTTGTACATTTCTAAAACACCCCGAAATGACAGCTTCTTTCTGGGCTCCACATCACAAAAGAGAAAGGGACATGCAGGAATGAGTCCAGCAAAGGACCGTAAAGGTAGTGAAGGGTGTGCAACATCTGAGATCTGAGGAGAGGAGATGTTCAGCCTGGAGAAGAGAAGGCTCAGGAGGGATCTTACCAATGTGTATACATACTTGATGGGGCAGAGTAAAGAAGATGGAGCCAGGGTCTTCCCAGTAGTGTCCTGTGAAAGGACTAGAAGCAGTGGATAAACCATGAAAAATTCTGTTTAAACTTGAGAAAAGCTTTCCTTGTTGTGCGAGTGGTCAAACAGTGGCATGGGTTGCTCAGAGAGGTTGTGGAATCACCATCCTTAGAGATATTCAAAACCTGACTGGCTGTGGCCCTGAGGAACCTGCTCCTACTCACCCTCCTTTAAGCAGAGGGTTGAGATGAGGTGATCTCTAGGGGAACCTGTCCACCTCAGCCATTCTGTGGCTGATCTCATAAATACTTTTGAATTACAAGCAATCTCTTAAACAGAAAGTTCCCTAGAAACACAACTATTTAAAAGCACACAGCACCAAAAACTTTTGGTACTATTTATAATTTTGTTGTGATTTGTGGTGATTTTAAATCAATGAATTTTTAAGAAAGAACTATTGCCAATAAGAATTAAGTTATTATAAAATATATAATTCATAGTGCTGTTGAGTAGCCATTTCTGCCTGCTAAATTGTAGCTTTCTGTCAGAAGAAAGTGCACAATACCAAATATGTCGGTATAATCACAGCTTTGTGAGCACCTTGCTTTCCAAAATCGGGCCATTTCCTACTAATGAGGTTTTACAGCAAGACCAATAATACTCCCTTTTTAAAATTTTTTATTTTATACTTAAACAACATGGATTGTTCTAAGAAACTTTTGAAAAACAATTAACATTAACCACGCTTTTGTATTTTAAGTGATACAGAATCCTGATATTCAAATTGTATAAATGATATACCATTGCATTTTACACGTCAAATAAACCAAGCCTGCCATTTGGATGTGGTCAGCTTTACTGCTCTGCAAAGAGTGAATGTGACACCCATAATCATTTGTACAAAGCCAGACTCTGAAAATCTTAGACTCCTCTGATTTCAGCAGTTGTTTTTTCTCAGTGAGTTTTGCCCAACCAAAAGATGAATAGCTCTGTGATATTCCCTATTCATGGCACTGTACCACAGCTGAGATTTCTGATATATTTTAATTATCACACTACCTGTATTTGAAAATAACTTGTAAGCATGTTTAGCGTGGTAAGTACATAAGATCTATTTATATCACCATTATTTTTCAGTTACATTTCGTGCTATGTTTCTTGCAGCTATTCCAGATCTCCTTGTTGTATCCACAACAGCCTGCCAACCACGGTGTTGAGTAAGAGTATCTAGTGAATGGATCTCTCTCCCTGAAGTAACTAGCTCACAGACAGACTTCAGAAAGTGATGTTTTGCCTGCCTCATCACTTGTCTAAAATGGAAAAGGGCAGAGCTATCAGAATTACTCTGATGTAATGCAGTGAGTATGAGTGTCCTAGAAAGTTGCAAGCTGTAGGTGTCACATCATCACAGAGTCTTGTTTCCTGTGAACTGCCAAATGATCTTTATTTGAATTTAAAATATTTTTGCCTGAGAAAGCAGTAACAAGCAGCCTATTAAAAATGCCATTGAATGTCTTTCCTACTTGATCATCAGCATTTTGGTAACTAGAAGTGAACTGACAAGTTTTCTTCACATTTTACAATTTGCAGTTTTTTAGCACAAGGCAGAAGTGAATCTGATTGCCATCTTGACATTCATGGAGCCTTGTACTTGTGCATAAATATGAAAGTTCAGTATAAAAGGTTTGTGCTCATGTTGGCCATCAGAGTCCTAGAAGCTGATTATGAAAATGTGGCTGTGGACATATAAAAATAATCTGAAAGGAACTATTTAAATGTACAGTTTGTGTACTCGGAGCCATAAAGAATCAGCCATCTTACCTACAAGATGTTTACAAAGCAAGTCTGCTATGTTTTCTAACAGCATCTTTGTAACATATTTCACCCTTTTAAAACTTTATTTCATTTCATTTAACTTTAATTTAGAAATTAATATTTCTGTTGTGAAATATGGAGGCATGTTTAAGAAATATGTAATAAACACAGTTACAACTATGGCAGGGCACATCTAAGTGTGATATTTAATGGTAGGTTCTGTTAGTAATCCTAGTTATAACCAGCAGATATAAAAAAGGATGGAATAGAAGAAACAAGATGTTGCAGGTACTGCTGTTCTGGTGTAACTAGAGCCTTATCTTAACCTGGGTTGAGTATTCATGTAACAATGGTTGCTTGTGCTGTATTTAACTGATTTTTTTTCGAAGTAAGAAGGGTGCCTTAAAAATAACTGATTGATGTTTAGATTATGTCATTTATTGTGATGCCTTTATGAGCCATGCTTCTCACCTGTGCATATTGCTGGAATTTTTTCAGCTTCCACATGCTTGGATTACCTGGCACTTTGTTCCAAAGCTTTCTCCTTGAGACTGATCTTCATTTCTGTGCAATCTAACTAGCTGAAAAAGATTTTCTTGGTATATTCTTGGGGCAAACTGACAGAGCTATGAATACAACTCTAGCACTGCTTATAAGCATAATTGACTCTCTTCCCATTGCAACATAAAACTATAATAATGTGTGCATTTTTACCAGTATAACTGCAGCAATAATAGGGCTGCTACTGCCATACATTATAGACACCCATCATTAGCTTACTGTGAAAGTGTCATTTATTGTGCTTACAAGAAGGAAAAAAGTTTATTCTTGTCAATAAACAAAGTCTCAGTTTCACTGCCAGGAAGATGCATCTTTTATTTCTTTGCCAAGTGCAAGGGACTCTCTGAGGAACAGGCTGCATGGTTGAGCTGTTGAATGCTTGTCCAGCTGCACGCTTCCCATCAGCCAAATATATTATCAGAGCAGTACTCAGATTCTTTGGCTATAAACAAAAGCGTGCATGTACTTTTTAGTGCCACTAGCAACCCTTGATGTTCAAGGTTCATAATTCCTTAAAGTACTAGATTAGAAATTTTTCCAACCCCCTAGCCTCCATCCATATAAGATAATTAATACAAACAATTTCAGGCTAATTCAAGGTCTTTCAACCAAGCTGGTCTGGGGTTCATTTTCTGTGTAAAATGGAAAGGCACAGAGTTAAATGCAATGCTTAGTATCTGTGAACACCTTTGCAGGGGTAGGTAGGTATGCACTTAATCTGTGTTTGGTAGGGCTAAAGCTTAAATAGAACATTGGCAAAATCAAGGAGCTACAAATTCAGTAGTGACTGGGAAAGAAATCCCCGTGGTTTTGCAGGAGGGTGAAGTTGCAGCAGAAGGCCAGGCTTGTCCTGGGCCAGCTCATGTTTGCTGCAGGCTGCCTTGCTCCTGGTCTGTGGAGTGCTGACCTGCCAGGAGCCCGAGGGGAATTGCACTGCAGAGCTTCTCTCCCTTGCAGAAGTGCTCCATCCCTGCCTCCATGGGTCGTGGCAGAGTGCCGGCCCACACCGACCTGACTTTCAGGGTGCTGTGGGGTGAGTCACACCCACGCCACAAGCTGGGTGCTATCTGCAAGGGTAGGGCACGCACGGTGTGACGGGGAAGGGCTCTGCCTCTGGTTGGACATCAGCACTCAGCCACAAGAAGAAAGCCCAGAAGAAATTGTTCAGGGACTCCGACTGTCTAGTAGACTTGCAGGAGTATTCAAGTTACACCTGTTTAGGGAAGGTGTGACCTCTGACTTGGGCTGTCGAGCTGGCTCAACAAGCAGGAACGGGTCAGGGTGATGCAAGCCCTGCCTTTGCCCTTCCCTGTCAGACTATTTGTTTCCTCAAAGGTATCAAGCAAACTCTGAAGCGTTTAAGCAGGAGGGAGGGTTAAAGAAACACTCAGCCATCATTGAGAGCTGCAGGCAAAAATAACCTGGCATTATTTTTACAAAGTGCATTCAGTCAATTTATTAGGGCAAAAGGATGCCTCTGAAAAGCAAAACACGTAGCTCACAAGAGCAAGCAGAAATTAGAACAGGTATTCGATGAAAGACTACTGAACCAGCATTAGATATTATGGTGCTAGGAGAAATTTGTTAATTTTCATCAAAGACCAGTTGAAAGGGATGCTGGAAGTATTTTATAGAAGAGAAATTTGCTAATCTGCACTGTTGAAAGGGCCAGTATAGTCCCCATGTATGAATTTGGTTTTGAGGTGTTTCCAGTAAAAATGCAATAGTGAATGAAGGGTACTTTGTCCACAAAAATATATTTGCAAGGGCTCTTAGACATGAGAGAGTCACCAGCTCTTGTGACACTGATTGCTTAAAAAGGGGTCATTTCAAGGGAATGACAAGAAATGACGAGACAATAAACCATTCTTGCCGGAAGTCTCAGGCAGGAGCAACATTGGCCAAGTTTAAAATATGCTGAGGATGTACTAAAACATATTGGGCTTAAGGTTAGAACTGAACAAGCAATATATTGTTTTCATTTCACTGGGCAAAGTTAGACCAATGTCCTGCTTATGGGCTGCTTTTAAAATTGCAAAACAAAAAAAATAGACCCTCCCAAATGCGTCACAAATTGGAATTACTTGTACAAAACATTCATCAAACAACTTCATGCTAATGCCTCTTGTAAGAATTGCTCAGAGTATTTGACATTTGTGCCACGATATTTATGTGCTGTGTGACATTCACGATGTGTTTCTGCTCTATGAGCAAGTGCCTCGCTCAGAAGGTTGATGCTGTTCTGCCGTGGGCTGACTGTCAGCCCTGCACAGGGGAGGCACTGTGCTCCCCTCACATCAGATTTGTGAAGGCAAAGGAAGGTGGGAGATGAATGGTGCCTCGGTCCCCTGCTGCTCTGTCTGCTCATTGTTGGCATTTCCATTTTCAGTTAAAGAGATTTCAGCTACTGTTATAGCAGACACTTAGGCAGATAAGCAAAGAAATTCTCTTGCCTCAGAGCATTGGGAATATTTTTTTTTAAGTCACAGCCCTGGGAACTGTGTGAATTAGAGGTAAATACAAACTCAGATTAAATTATTGTCTTCAGTTTTGTAGAATAGTTCTTGAAGGCGTGATCCATAAAGAAATATTCTGAAGTTTCAGTAAGCAAAGGAGAGTGAGAATAAAAAGGATTTACATATCCTTAGGCCAGCCTTTTCATTCTGGGGACCTGAATCATGACTTCTGAATGCCTGGATTAGCAATTCTGTATTTAGCAGTGACCAAAATACTCAAAAATAGCTTCTCACTATTTGTGCAGTCTATATTTATGCTTGGTAAAAGCCATCTAAGCTGCTAAAAAAAGAAACACAGACCTTGGCAGTTAGCAGGGCATGTCCACAAAAATCAATATGCAACATTGCCCCTTGGATCTGAAGTTCTCTTCTGTTGCCTCTCAGCAGCAGCAGAGACTGACAGGAGCTACTCTGAGACACTCCTCCTCATCTTCTATCACTTATCCTTTAAGTGTGATGCCTAAAGCAACAGTATTCAAACACTTCCAAAAGGACAGGATCACCAGGCAAAAACTTTTTTTCTTTTTGAAGTGGGAAAAACTTGTGATCTCAGAAGCCACATATTTGGGAAACTGTAGAAGGTGGTCCTGATTGAGAACAGACCAGACAAGCCTTAACCAATTACCTGCCTTTTCTGCCCAGGTCTGATTTATTTGTTGATTTTATCCAGTCACATATGTCTTATCTTTTAAGTAGTTCATCCTTTGGGACAGAAACCACCATTTGCTTTTGTTTGTTTGTTTGTTTTAATAACAATGCTGGATAATCTGACTGAAGTTTTTCACTGCTATACTGTAAGTGTTAAAAAAATAACAATTCTGGCCAATTCCTAGTCTTACCTAGCTCCTTTTGGGCTCTTGTAGCCCAAAGCTATAATAAGCAAATGAATCAATTTGGTCAGGCTTCCATCTGGAAGAAATCCTTATTCCAGAATACAGAATTTTAAAGCTGACAACTGGAGTGATAAAGGTAAGTTTTCTTATCGACCATATGTGCTTTCTGACAAATTTATGTACTTTAGATGTAAATTAAGACTATTATGTTGAAAATATGTCCCTCCCTTTCTGTTTTGTCAGCCTCTATGCTGTAGAAACTCCTTACAATTCCTCCAGTACCAATCCTAAATATGTGTACTTTAATGTCCAGAATCAGAACCTGTCCAACACTTCCTCAGAGTAGCAACCAGCCTCTCTCACCTGAGTATGGCTCATGCAAGTGCCAGCCACTCCCAGCTGCACCTCCACAGGGCACCAGCTCTTCTCTGGAGAAGAGTTGGTGCCCAGGAGAGCGGGACAGAGCACAGCTAGGTCCTTCATTGTATTCATCAGTGCAAAAAAACCCCTCCAACCCACAAACAAAAAAAATCTAGAAAAGAGGATTTACACTGCTTTAATCAGAACAGGGAGTCCTTGTGGGAAACTCTCTTTCTCCAAGATAAAACTGAGCAATATTGCAATACTCTGGCCCATAAACAAGCCTGTGCCCATGCTGTTGCTTCAGAGCTACTATGATGGAAATTTCTCCATGTCTCATTTTCGTTTTAAGTAACTTATTCTGCCTAGAATTCCTGTGTGTGCTTAATTTCTAAAACTTGTCATTCTCTTTCTGTGGTGCAAAACTCATATGTTGTTTTATTTGTATTTATTGCAATCTGTACATTTATTATCTGTATATAACCATATGAATATGTTACCTATACTTTAATAGGATGTGTTTGTAAAATACACCAGCATGTGCAACTCTAGTAATGAATCTAAAGGTGAACAGATTTAAAACTATGCCCAGGGTGGTTTGGGTTACTGTGTTTGCCAAACGTACCTGGCTGTGTTGTGATGTTTTAATAGCTCCTGCATGGCAGATTCTTGCACGTTATTCAATAGACCTTAACTTAAATTTTCATTAAGTATACACAGGAAGGACATGGAAACATCCCTGATTTTTATCTCTCTAGTGTCCTTCAGGAATCAGCTCTGTTATTCTGGTTTGTGTGGGAAAAATGATCTTAGAATCACTCTATATTACACCCTTAGTGTATCAGTGAGAGGTTAAGACACATTGATTTATCCTGTTAGAAACTACAATTACATGTACAATGAAAAATTATGCAGAATGAACTATGCAATGACAGTGCAATGTGACCTGCCAGAGCAGTCCTTCTGCATCAGCTCCTCCAAAGATCTTCTGTGGCCTGAGAAGCTGCACTTCCTTGCCACTTTCCCCCTTCTCTCAGAGTCAGCAAGCTGTGCCATCCACAAGACACTGAAAAGCAAACAGGCCTGAGCCCTGCAAGAAATAGAAGGGGTTTTCTGTCCTTCTCTGGGTTCTGTCTCTGTAGAATTGAAATCTTGCCCTTCGGTCAACATTCACACCAGCTGCCTGGGTAACCCACCCTTTCAAGACTATCTAAATAATACAAGTAAGATTTTTTTTCAGTTGAGTTCATTCATCCTGATGCTGAGATATATATACACACATATATATATATATGTTTTTAGCTATGTAGAAACTGCAAACTAGATATAAAGAATTGCAAAATACTTTTTTTTGGTATTTGCGTATTCTGTAGTTCTGTCATGTTAAATAAAGACAAAAACCATCTTATTAATGATAACAGCTATTATGCTACTCAGTTGCCTAATGAAATGCTTCAGAGTGAAATGCAAAAGTCACATGTTCACCCACAGGATTTAAAAAATGTGATTATACTAACACATAGCCTGTTTGTCAGTCCATCTTCGAACCCTGTACCCAGCAGAAAAAGTCACAGTGAGCACAGTGAAAAGAACACTGAAGCATGGAAAAAAATATGTAAAAGGTCCTTGCTAGTGTTAGATTTGTGCATCTGTAGGGACAAGCATGACAGTTAGCCAAGAGCCCTGAACAGTCAATTTCTCCTTTGAGAGAAACTGCGTTCACAGTTTTTTCTCTACAAAGACGCCTCTGAACTTGGATTCTTTCCTATGATGCTGAATGCCAACTTGTTCCTTGAAAATGAGGGGATTTAAAAGGCCATAGAACTAGAAGGACTTCTTCTAGATAGACAGGCAATTTGAACAAAAGGAAGTTTGCATTATATAGAGAGGAAGAACTTCTTACTCCATTTCAGCATGTGCACGAGATAATTTTATTTCTGTTAAATAATTTCATTTGTTTGTAAGGTCCTTCTTGTGTCCTAAAGGCTCCTCTCCGTGTGAAACTAAATAGCTATTTGAATGGCAGGAGGAGTCTCTCATCAAAATTGTATGATTCATCTTTTTTTTTCATTTGCACTGACATATGACCCAGAAAACTGACTGAAAGTGTAGAAGCCTTCTCTGCCATTCTTGATATTTGTGAAGTGCTTGCAAACTTGTTTGTAAATTTTTTGTTTTTACTGTCTGTATTGGACCCCTCAGTTCTCTGTCCCTTTTTTCTTTACTGCTTATCCCCGGCGGAGGAAGAGCCTGAGGCAGAATTGGCTGCAGCAGCTCAGGCTGAGTGTGAGGCCTTTTCTTGCTCATCAGTGAAATGGATGGATGGGTTCATTTGTTCAGCTCATTCACCAAACTTCCTGGTCAGAGCAGCCTGTCAGGCTCCAGGAGCTGCAGTTCTGTGCTCAAGCCAGAAGTTGCACCTTTTTCCATGTTCATCTAAATGCATCACATGGTGACCCCAAGTCTTTTTCCTCCAACCTTATCACAAACCAAGTAAAAACCAGCTTGCTGTATGTTTGCTTATCACTTTCCAAGGAATGATTTGATGCCTGCCTTTTTTATGGGCAGAGGGAGCCAGCTGGGGCACCCCAGAGAGAGAGACATGCCTGGGTGAGCCATGCTGGGGCAGGAGCCAAGGGATCAGCAGCAGCACTGGAGGAAAAGACAATTCACAGAAAGGAGACTGTGCCTTCCCACGCTGGGCTGCAGCTGGGGGCTCTGTAGCCAGCAGCCGGGCCAGACAGAGGTGACTCACTGAGGTGACTCAGAGGTGACCTGTGATGGAACTGTCTCTGACAGTATCTGCCCTTCTGACCAGTCATTATGGATGACCAACTGAGAGGGACAGCTGCTGTGGGGAATTCCTCGGTACTGATGGGAGCTGTGGGATTGTCTTTGGGAATAGAGACCTCACCTCCCTTTCCCCTTGGCTCACACCACCCTGCTGTCTGCTACGGAGCAGCACTGGCACCGGCTCTGCCCGGTTAAGCCGTCCGTGTGGCCTGGGCCTGCGGGTTTTGTGTGGGCAGAGCACTCACTGATCCACTGCTGACAAGCAGAGAGAGGTGTGGGAGCTCACACCAGCCTGCGAGAAAGCAAGCAGACGTGTGGGAAGGAGCCACATCTCTGGTCATCAGAGGATGGCCTCACCCCTACCAGCCCGGGAGTCACTCAGCCAGGGACTGACCGTACGGATGTACCGTAGTCACATCTGCTGCCGCCGCAGGTCCCACCGCTCACTCTCCTCTGCTGCCTTAGTCACGTCAGTGTGCTCTGTCAAGGAGAGTCAGGTGAACTCTCATGGTGAGCTGGATGAAAAGATTATCATGCCAGCTGTTTGCTGCTGCCTCATCGTCCAGTGATTTTCCTGCCCAGCTCTCCTGTTCCATTATGTTGTACGAACAAGAAAACAAAGCAGCCCATTAATGGCAGAATGTGGAGGGATGGGTTAATTGTGTGAATAACCTGAGGTGTGGTCTGGTCTCGGGGGCAGCTGGAACATTTTATCTGGCTGCGATCTAAATTGGGTTTTATTTGGAAACAGCTGAATTTGGCTTGAAAATTTACCATTTCCTAGCTGTCCCTTGCACTGTAGTGATTGCTGCAGGTGACTGCTGCCAGTCTATCCGAGTGTCACTCGCGGGTTGCTTGTCTGAGTGCAAGGCAGGCAGCTTGGGCTGAGCCCCAGCACATGGAAGCTTGTAAAATCAGCCAAGCAACTTGGCCAGAGGCTGGCATGCAGGGCTCAGCTGATGTGCTCTTTTAGGAGGATGACCCCTCAGAGCAGACAGCTGGAAGCAAATGGTCCAATGCTGGCAATAGTATCTTAGAGCACCAAAGCTGTTTGTATTGTGAAGGTTAGGCCATCCTGTTTGGCACTTTAAATTCCAGATTATCTGAATTTTCCATGTACTTGGAAAATGAATATTTTACTAATTGATCAAAGTAGTTTTAAAAAATAAAAATGTATTTTGATTATTTTTTGGTATATAGAATGGGTTTTTTACATTTGCCCTCATATGTCCCCGAAAATTTTAGATTTGCATACATTGGATATATAAAAACAGCTGCAGCAGACTATCATCTTGGTTTTATTTGCCAGCAAATTCCCCTCTAAATACAGAAATTATTTAAATTCTTACTACACTGAGATAAGCTTGATATAAGTAGCTGTAATATTGTACAGTAATGATATGTAGGCACCTCAGTCAATTTTTGTAGGATCCAGAGGACACTGGCATCTTCAAATAATCCAGTCTAATTGCTTGTTCTCATCCATAGGGTAACAAATACACATCCCAAACACCAGGGAAAGAAAAAAAATAAGAGAGAAGCAAAATTATTTTTTTTACTTCCCCTAAGATATAGCTCCCTGCCTGGCCTAAAGCACCTCTGATAATATACTAGACCTTTGGGCTTCACAGACCAGGAAAACATGAAGTACAAAATGAAGTTTTATGACCAGAAAAGAAGAACTCACTTTCTACTGAAAACACAGAGGTTCTTTTGTTTTTAAGTTAAATTCAGTTCTATATGCACTGGACACAATCATAGAGGCTAGATACTTAAAATACCAGCTGCTGCACATATTCAGGAGGAATATGCCTTGAGGCTCACCAGTAACTCATGTAACCATAACTCTCAGCAGACAGACAATACTTTTCATTTCTAAAGCTGTGAACAAGCAAAACCTCACTAATCACAAATCAAGGAAGCAGATAAGCACGTGTTGACACCCTTGCTTTCCTCACAGGGAGTGCAATGAGCACTGCTTTATGCAAGGTGGGTCATCTGGTGCTGGGGATCAGCATGCAGGACTTGGGGTGCCATCCCACAGGGGTGTCCAGACCAGGGGCACCTGCAGAATGCAGCAGAGCCCCTGCTCCTCTGTGGCTGCTGACAGCCTGGCCGTAGAGAGAAGCTCACACTCCTTTGTAGGCTTCCACCAGAGATGGAAAGTTAGGTGCTATGGCATTGTGACAGGTCTAAGTAAGGAAGATGCACAGAGCTCTGCAAAGTGGATAAGTGACCAAGGCTTTCTGCCTTGTTACTCTCTTGTTCCCTAAACTTGATCAAGATTTTTTTTATCCTTTCCACTCCATTTTACCTCCAAGGCCCTTTCTCCTGCCATGCTGAGCTGTAGGGCACCAAGCCCTGGGTCCCAATCACTGCCAGGAGAACTCATAGCAATACTAATCAGGATGATAGTCAAACAGTTCTTTCAGATTTTGTACAACAAAAGAAAAAAAGAGCTACCAAAAAGCAATCAAAAACCCCAGGCAAGACTGGAACCTAAAGAAAGCAAACCACAAAAGGTTAAAAAAACTTTTTTACTTACTGCATATATAATGGCCTTTTCCAGAATTCTGATGTGCCGAACATATAACAGGGTCCAGTGGCTTGGGTGGAGTGGCAGAAGGTAAAAAACAAACTGCAGAAGCAGCAGAAACAGATTTAAAGGTCACCAAGCTCATTCACTTTGGAAAACAAGTGAACACTGTGATGCTGTGAACAACACTGTGCCTACTGTCTGCTACACCACTCCCCATGACTGCTATCCTACTCCTTTTACACTGTCATTGCAATATATTTATCAGTGGAGGACTGTGAAACATCAGATAACAGAGGAAAAAAATGCAGAATAGCAAAGGAAATAGCTCTGCCTACGTGTGCATGGTGGAAGGAAGCTGTGCAGATACTTGCACTTCATGGAGACCGTGACTTGCTGCTGGTTCCACATAACGTCAGCCTAAGAATCTGTGAAGAGCTGGGTATTGAAACTATTTTTCCTACCCTAATAAAATACATTTAAAGTGGAAGCTGTCTGTCTAATTTTCCATTTACTTGTCGAATAAAAACTATTGTTTCCTTTCATCTTCTTCCAGTGCTGGTTTTGACTGGGATAGAGTTGGTTTTCTTCACAGTAGCTGGTAAGGGGCTGTGGTTTGGATTTGTGCTGGAAACTGTTGATGACACAGGGATGTTTTGGTTATTGCTGAGCACAGCTTACACAGAGCTGAGGCCTTTTCTGCCTCTCACCCTACCCGTGAGTGGGCTGGATGTGCACAAGGAGCTGGGAAGGGATACTGTCAGGAGAGCTGACCCCAGCTGACCACAGGGATATCCCATATCTTATCGTGTCATGCTCAGCATCTAAAGCTGGAGGAAGAAGGAGCAAGAGGTAACATTCAGAGTGATGGTGTTTGTCTTCCCAAATGATTGTTACACATGACAGAGCCCTGCTTTCCAGGGGATGGCTGCACACCTGCCTAGCCACGGGGAGTGATGAATAAATTCCTTGTTTTGTTTTGCTTGCATGTGTAATTTTACTTGTCAAACTGTCTTTATCTCAGCCCAAAGTTTTTATCACTTTTACCTTTGTGACTCTAGCCACCACATTACAAAACTCCATTTCTGCTTTTCTGGGTGACATTCTGTGTGCATGTGTGTATGGTGGTTTAAGTGCAGCAACTGGAGTGAGACTACAGGTCATGCTGGTAGAGAGAGCAGTGAGTGCACATGGTGTGTGAGTATGCCTGTCAGTGTGTATATATGGTGTATATGCTCTGTGTACAGTTTTTTTTCTCTAAAATATGTTTGCACATTCCATAAAATGGTAAGGCTTTTATAATTACTGGATGCTGAAATCTTCTAGACCTAGTGGATATGAAACCTTGATTTTTGTATTGCTATTGAAGGCATTTCATAGCATTTCCATAGCTTTGTCTCTTATTCTCCTCTTATTGCCAATGTTTCTGTCACTGCTTTCTTAAGTGCTTAGTCTTCTGCTTTTTATTTCATGTCTGCACATTTATTTCATACCTTCTTTTTTCACCTGGTTTTAATGACGCAGGAATCCTTTGACACGCTTGCCAGGGTCAAACGTTTGCACCCTCAAGAGCACGATATATTCAAGGCAAAGCTATTGTGAGCTGTTCTTTCTTCAATAACCAGTTATTTTCCTAGTAAAAGAAGGAAAGTGCCAGTGATTTAGCTATCCGTCTCACAAACTGCAAGATAAGAAAAAGACCTTGAATTTCCTTACCTTTACTTATACCTTCCTTGTTGTTACTCCGTTTATCGTTGCAAGTAGCAAGACACTACTCATATCATGGGAGCCATCCAGCTCTGGAAATAACAGCTACAGTGCTCTGCAATGTTTCTGTGACTTTGCAAACAAAAACAGGTGAAAATCTCTCGCTGCGTATCATGTTGAAATTCTCCATTGCACAGCTCTCCTCGCCATCAGCACTGACATTTTTAACCTGAGTCACTTCTCTTTTTCCTTTCTGGTCCTTTTATTCATTTCAACAAGGGAGGAAGAAGTGAAGGGAAAAGAGAAGGGACTAGAGTCAAGTTTCCGTATAAATTTAGCTCAGTGGAATGGGCTAGGAAATAGCAAAGGAGTTGGAAATTAACTCAGTTAGAAACCAAATACCTCCTGCCTACATGCAATGTTGTGGTTACTAAGATCTTTATAATTTTTGAACTCGTCCTGTTAATGCCTTTTTTCCAAATAAAAATTCATAAGCAGCACTATTCCATGCGTCCACAGAACAGCCCCTTTTTAAGGGAAATTTATGCAGATATGCAGTAAGATCAAAGGGTGGGTTGGATCAGCAAAAATTCAGTTTCAGTGCTTTTAAAAGCAAAGTCTGCTTTAACTTCCATCCCTTGGGCCGATCCAAAGACCAAGGCAGATTCAGTAGCAAAAAAAGTTTCAGTACTATCTTCTGCCCAAACTGAAGTATGATTTCAGATCACATGTCTGTACTTACACTGTATGTCTTTTTGCTGCCTACGGACAGAAGCTGCCTCCCACTTTTCTTACAGAATGCTCATTAATTGCAACCACAGTAAAATATTTTGTAAATTGGAGGTAGAGCAATTAGAAGGTATATGGAAGGTATGCATTTTACTCCTATTTTTGCTTTTTCCCTCAGGAAATGAAAATCATTTTTGGAGAAGGGAGATATTTTCATTGGTGTTACACATTCTTGAGTGATGAGTTTCAGTCCTCATTGTCTTCAATAATAAACAAATATAGTGAACATGAAAAAGTGATGTAGTTAAAAAACAGGCACAACTATTGAAATGAAAGAGTACCAGTGGAAGTTAGCATGTTAGTGTTACTATAATACTTGTGCAGCCTTAAACTGAAAGCTCTCCTGATTCCTTGAAAGAAGAGGCTCTTCGTCCTTAGAGTTTCACATGCTGCCTGCTACAGAAAAGAGCTGAACATGTGACGACTCTGTGTGCGTGTGTGTGTGTGTGTGTGTGTGTGTTTCCAATGGAAAAAAAAAACTTACTTTTTTATGTTATTCTTTGTCCTCAGATATTATTACTGACAGAGGAATTGTGAGAATTTCAGAAAGATGTGTGTCATTTCTCACTACAGTATCCTGCGTGTAGAGTAACACAGATATTTATTTGTCAAGTTTGACTCAAGATATCTTGAAACACGAATTGAATTCATTCACAAACAGAAATATTAATATTGTAGTTTTTTTAATATCAGCATATATATTCTCAACAGTAGCAGTGTACGTTGTTATTTTAAGGAAATAAATGATGGGTGATAACATCCAAGATATATCAGTGAACTAACCTGAGTTTTACAAGTGTGCATGAGTTTAGGCTTGGATGCCACACCTTAAGCAGATATGTTCTGGAGAAAATATTTTTGTTAAACTCGTTACAAAGGTTTAGAAGAAGCACACAAAAAAACGTTATGTTACTTTGAACTGAAAATATTGATAAAGCACTGCAAATAGTCCAGCTATTATTCAGTTTCTCTTCTTGACACATTTACATTTTAAAGTGTGGTCAGTTGTCTGTACATTCTGCCAGTGATGATATTTTGACTCCATTGAAGTCTGTGACAACTCCCTTTGATTGCAGCAGCACTTTGATGTTCTCATTTTCATGTACAGATTGAATGAAATATACCAGTCATTCTTTCATTTGCCTGTTTAGCTTTTTTATTTTGGTTTGTGCCGAGGAAAGAATATCTTACCAGTTAATGATGTGACAATAAAAGCTAAATAATAAAAAGAATAAAGCAGTTAGTGATAGGCTTAACACAAGGAAATGTCAAAAACCTGTTTTGATATTATGAACATGTCTGTAATATGGAAAATAAGGAAACTTTGTCAAAGTGTGTATGAGGGCTACTACTATGGAAAACTGCACAAATGAATCCTCTATCAATTTTACATCCTGACTAAAGGCTTTGAGTGGCAAAGCTGCTTAGATATTGCAATCATTGCAAGCAATAGTCTGCACCACTGTACCTCACAGGTCATCACAAAAAACATCACAGGCATTTACTGTCCTGTTTCAAGAAAATGTCAAAATGATGAAACTGTAGCAGCTTCTGAGGATCTTCAAAGCCAGCTAGGTGACTCCTGCCTATAATGTAAAATCTCTTTTACTCCTGTAAATATCTCTTTCTCAGAGTCTCTTCCTTTTCCAGGCAAGGGAAAGTACTTCACCTTTTTGTTTCCTCAGCTGTCTTTTGCCACATGATTGTCAGTATTTGTCCCCCAAACTTAATGAAATGGCTGAAACATTAGACTACCTTGTTATAAGAAGGAAGAAATGTTGATAAAAATAGGTAGCACACAGAAGAGTCTGTAGTCTTATATAAAACCTTGCATTATGGTAGAAGAGACTTTTCTTGACTGCCTAGTTCAGAGAAAGGATGTGTGGTCAGCCCCAACCAATTTGATGATAAATCAGTTCTTTCACCTTGTACCTCAGCAGCACAAAAAAAAAAAAAGGTAAATTAAAATGCCCAAAGGTTCTCAGCTCTTCCCACCCCATTAATGGCGATATGGTGAGCATGTTGAAGTAGAACTTCCTCAGCATACTCTTGGGAACACATGGAAATGAAGCAAGCTTTCCTTCAATGCAACTGTGTACACTGTAGGCGGATTTATCTGATCAAATGCAGAGATCTACAGTGTAGATGTCTCCTGACAAGCTCATCACACTAAATTCCTTTTGTAGTCAATGAGAGAAATGAGAATTCCCAGGATGTAGCTCATCCCAAAGTAGACATATATGTTTAGTCAGACAAACTGTTTTCCAAATACCTATTCCTCAGCTGGTTGGAAAGGGAATCTGAATGGTGACTAATTAGTTACAGACTAGTTAGAAATCAGTATTTACCTAATATTTTAACTTCAGATAAAGTTAAGTGGGTTGAACACTACATTTCTTTTTTAGCACAAGTGAGATGCCAAAAGATTATACTGTATATTCCTCAGGTGCTGTCATTTCACCTGACTAAATACTGGGGCTCAGGGGAGAGGTACTGAGTTTCAGAAAATCCCTCCATTAATCTATCTTTTGGACAGTCCTTTCATCCTCCTCTTCATTTTGGGTAATGTTTCCCCTCTAGGATTCCCAGGTTTCACTATTTGAACTTGGTAAGTATAATTAAAAAAAAAAAAATCTTATTTTGGTTGTCCATTCCAAAACTCAAGTCCACCTGTTCTATCCTTCTCTCCAACAACAGTGCAACTCCTTCTGCGTCAGTCCTATGAGAGGTTTCTAACCTGTCCTTAAGACATCTTTTCAGCTGATTTAATTCAGAACTTTCTTTTTGTGCCATGACAGATCAAAGAATCACAGAAGAGTTGGAAGGGACCTCCAAGGGTCACCCAGCCAATCTCCTGGCCCTGCACAGGACCACCCCAAAGAGTCACAACCAGGTGCCCAAGAGCATTGTCCAGATGCTGCTTAGACTCTGTCAGGCTGGAGCTGTGACCACTTCCCTGGGAGCCTGTTCCAAGGCCCAACCACCGTCTGGATGAGGAACCTTTTCCTGACATCCAACCTAAACCTGCCCTGACAACTTCAGGCAATTCCCACAGGCCCTGTCCCTCAGGATTCTCTTCTCCAGGCTGAACAGAACCAAATGCCCTCAGCTGCTCCTCATACAGCTTCTCCCCAAGACCCTTCACCATCATTGTTGCCCTCCCTTGAACACCCTAATAGCTTTATATCCTTCTTATATAGTGGCACTCAAAAGTGCACACAATATTCAAGGTGAGGTCACACCAGTACAGAGCAGAATGGGACCATCACCTCCTTTGACCAGCTGATGATGCTTTGTGTCTGCCTTGAGTCTTCCAAATTTAAATTTAAGCCTATCCATCATGAAAACAGAGCCTCTTGAACATCTGAATATCTACCAACCCACTGCCACAGAACTGCTAGTTTTCTCTTTATGTCAAGAAACCTATCTTGCAGGCTCTTTTCACAAATAATATTTCAAGATTATTGACCATTCTTGGTGTCTTTTCTCACACTGCCTTTGGAAATGCTATGTCAAAACTGGATTATCTTGATTCATCAAGATCTAACCCTTCTTCAGCTTGTGAACAATCAGAGGGATCAGTCACCTTTTCGCACATTTCCTATACATCCACCTATTTTCCACTAAATTTTCCATAATTATTTGATCTGGCTAAAATTAACACCTTGCACTGCCCTTTTTCTCCCTGACTGCTCCTCCAGTCTGTCAAGATAATGTGGAATGCTACTCTTGTCCTTGAGTGTACCTCAAGTGAACAAGGTCAAGCTTGTGATCAATGTTAATTATTCCATCATACAGCTGATCCATGGAGAGCCTAGGAGCTTGAGAGCCTGGCTGGTAAAGAAATTTGACAACTGAGGTCAAAGGACAGGACTATTGTACATTTTGCAGTGTTTTCAGTCCTTCTCTCTAGAAAACTGCAGTTGCATAGCAATTCACAAGCCAAAGGAGAATTAAAACTTATGTGCTGCTTTTTCTCCCTCTGTTGAACTGGTTTGCCCCATCTGCCATGAGCTTGGTTTCCAGGTGCCACCTACATCCCTAGACTAAAGCATCTTTCCTCTATTCATGGAGCTAAGAACTTCCACAAGTGAAAGTCATTTTAAATAAGCTACTGGGACTCCAGGGAGAGCCTGCCTCTATGGAGACCGTGCAATACTAGGCTTTGCAGGCACTTTGCACTTTCAAACAGTTTCCAGCACTCAGGCTTCTGTTAGGAGATCCTATTAGAGAAGTTTGAGACTGCTTCCCAATTTACCTCAGCCTTTGCCTTTATGTTTTTACCAGGTCTGTAAGAGTTAAAAGCAGCTTTCTTGCTTGGAGTAGTATGTAGGAGGTAAGATTTCAACATACACAACTTTACAATGAACTTTGATAATTTTTTATGTATGATGGCATGATACAACTTTCCAATTGCAGGGAAATATATGGAAGGGCCTTTTTAGTCCTGTACTCCTTATCATGTAGGTAACCCTTTTATAGCACAGACAATTGGGCTTGAACACAGACCAGGATTCTACTGAGACACATTGCCCATGATTTTCAGCAATATTATCTTCATTTTAGTCAACAGAAATAAGTGTATTTAGTAAGACAAAAGCATCTTTTACCTTTCCTAACACCTAGTACTAACATTTAAATGTTATTTTGTAACATTTTACATTCCAGGTCATGTTTGGAGATTAAAAAACGGAGATTGGAACAGAGGAAATTATTAACTTCATTTACCACATTTGTTTGCTGATGCGTAACTCTGGTGAGAATCAATAAAAGTTTATGCACTCACACACACAGCTTCAAGCCCAGCCAGCTGGACTAAAATAGGGATTAGGAAAGCTGTCTTTCTCTTGCATTTCTATGCTTAGAAAATATTTATTTGCCGTTACATTTGAATTATTAAATTCAAACCCAGATATTTTCAGTGTCAAATTTGTGAAGCCACATTGTGATTTTCAGATTTCCTGACCAACTCCAGTAACTGCCAGAGCATCAAACCTATAGTAGCCGAGAATCACAAAAATCAAGGGTCTTTATTAAATTATTCACCTATTTTCTGAAAATAGTCATATATAGATTTAATGCACAAATATTAGTAATTTTGTTCCACATTAAAGACCTATCAACAGAATCTGAAGATATAACCTTTTTCTTTGAGAAATAACTTCCGGAGGTGCTGGCACAGGCACAAAAATGAGCGCCATGCTCCCAGCAGGCTGCTGCAAAATTCTCTATGATTTAAGGAGGCGATTAAGATATAGAACCCAGGCCTGAGAAATTAGGATGTAATCACACTGGTATGAAAATGGCTGGCTGGGGTAGTGCTGGAGAAACTTCCCTCTTTGGATACCCTGTTATCCACGGTCACTTCCCTGGTTAGCCCTTAATTGTTGGTTTTGGGGAAAGGATACAGTCTAGATGACAATGTGTCCCTGACATACTTAGAATGAGACTTTTAAAATTCTAAAACAAAGTTCTATTTTATCTCAGTTAAAATGACATCTGTTAAACTCCACTGAAATGGGGAACTGCTCCTGTATCTGCTCATCTGTTGCTAAGAAACTTTTCACAATTTAGCAATCTTAATTTTTATCCTCCTTTTCTGAAATCCAAACTTTTAAAAATCACTATGAGTAAAGGAACAAAACATTCACTCTTTTGTACAGCTATATGTTGATGAAGATTTCTTATTGCATATAAAGATAGAACCAAAATAGGAGATTAAAAAATAATTTTCAGTTGCCAAGATCTTGCAGGATTTCTTTTTTAAGGAAATGTAATTACCTTTACAATATGCTAAGTAATCTATAAACTTTTAAAAGTATTTACATTGCTTTCTCGTTTATCTGTAAAAGTTTAGGACATTTGGGATAAACAGTACAGTGAACACAGTGCACAATCAGTGTAGCATCAAAAATGTATGTTTTCATATAAACATTAAAAAGCCTATTTTGCTGTTGTAACTGAATTTTTAAGATATAGCAACAAGCATGTAAATACATTTTGTACAATTCTGTAATAATTCAGAAATGCCATGTAAAAAAATACAGAAAAAATAATAAAATATAGCAAGGATGTGCTCTGTGTACTTTGGGTTATTAAAAATATATTATTAAGTCTGATCATCCTTATTACTTCCAGTTATTGCAGTATTGTGCCACTTAAATATTTTTGATTATCCAGTTTCATTTCTAAGAGAAGTGTCTGCAAAGGAAATAGATCATTTTATTTTGTTGCTGTCCTAATCAATTTTCCTGTGCTATTCCTGTGCTTATAATAGAATGGGTTTCAAACCATGATGGTAAGTATTGCTTATGTTTTGAAATTAGTTTTTTACATTTTTATTTTGAAGTCCCTGTCAGACAGTTGTTTGAGCCACATTTTCCTTCTCTTGCTGCTGCTTAGAGATTCAGTTAATTCTCACTTCCACTTGAGTATGCATCCCACCCGAATACTCTTCTGTTCAGCTTGAACCAGCTAGAATGCACATTCCTTTATGAGAAAAAATGAATGAGTAGCTGAACTGGAGCTATTTTGAAGCACACACAGAATTCGACATTAGAGGTTCAGAGAGTCACAGATGGCTCACAAACTCACTGCTTTATAATCCTGTAAGGAGTTGTCAGAGAAGTGTTCTGCCTCGCTGTCTACGTACTTCCAAGGCCCTCCTCCATATCACATTTGATTAATTCATAATTTTGCATATATTTATCCTCATGACTCTGCTGTGAACAAGGCATGCCAGGTAACTGAAGTGAGATCTGAAATGGAGTAGTGCAAAGTGTCAAGGCATTGACTGGGAAGAACCCCCTGCTATGCACTAAGATAATATTCATCTTCAGAAGCAATACTCTGTACTGCGAAAGGCTCTGTCTTTGCCCTGCCTTCTCCTGTGTTCCTCACTATCTATTCCAGCAACAGGGAATCACTGTATCACTCTCAGGACAACGAGCTTTATTCAGTTTCTCACCATTAATGCAAATGAAAGACATAACATTTTAATGCAAATGCCACATGGGAAGCTGGAGATAAAGTCTCGTGCTGTCAGAAAGTGTAGCCAGAGAACAGCTTGAACAAAATGGCCTATTGACCTTCTTGTGTTTTCCCCTCTTGGTTTCAACAGGGCCTTCTTTCCTGTTGAAAACAAGACAACTTTAATGAGTTTCCTTTTATAAGTACTCTGTAAATATCTCTAATTTTACTTTATTGATTGTGGTGGAATAACATGCACGTTTTTGTACAACCAGGGGTTGAAATTTGCTAAACATGTTACAACAAGTGCAGAATGTCAGTTAGGTAAGGCATATATAAAGTGATACTCATGCATCAGTGGTGTATTTCGTTGCAGTTTATCTTCAAGAATGAAGAAAAAAAATAAAAAGGAAAGAAAGGAGGGGTCAGGATATTATGGAGGAATAAAAGACAGAACTCTGAAGAGGGTGCTATGCCAGAACTGGGTGGGTAGCAAAATCCACATATCAATGTTTGATCTTGTCATATTTGTCTAAATATTGTGAGTGATCATTTCTCAAATATCCATTAGTAGTGATTAAGCAATCACAATTAATGGATAATCACTATTTCACTTGAAGCAATACTATACCATATATTATCAAAGACAGTTACTTTTTGCTGAGGTTAATTTACAGTGAATAATTTCTTCCACATATCTCTCACTCTGACTTTTATCTCTTACCACAAAAGTAAGCAAAACAAATATGTTTTTAAGACACTGTGCAATTCATCCCGTTTTGATTAAAATGGTGTCATATGCTTCCAGTTTTGTGGTTCTTGTTCAGGCAAAACACACACTTGGAAAAAATACCACTCACTTACACATCCTTAAACGGAGACAGGATTTTTTTTGTTATTATGTGAGAAATGAAACTGAAATAGTATCATTACACTGATGCACCTTTTTCTGCTGGTATGTTGATGTTACTATATGAGAAGCATGCAAGAAGGCCTGTTTGCTCTTCAGGTGGATTCAAATAGGTATGATGTGTGTTACTGGAAAACTTCTGTTGTTTAATCTGTGTCCCCTCTATATCTTCAAAAAAAAAAAAAAGTCAACAGTTCTTTATGTGAACCACTTTTAAACCTTGTAGGATAGAACAATAGGTATGGCAGTAAAAGTCAAATAGCTGATGCTGCATGAAAATACAGAGGAGTAATGCTGCCCTTTGAGACTGTTGAATTCCCTGTAAACTGTGGCTATGTGTCTGGTGGTTCTTCCAGGGCAGTGGAGAGACTTTCTATGACAGATTATCTTATGGAAAAATATTCAGGCAAACACATCAGATCCACAAGGAGAATATCCATTTTCTTGGCTTTCAGGTTGCATGACCTGAGCCACAAACATTTGGAAAAAATGAAAACAAAAGAGCTCCACTTATTCTGTAATGATATTTTCCTTTCTGTTACAGTTTTAGAGATTAAATTTTCACTCTTGTGGGGTTTGAAAAAAACTACTGCAGAAAACCTGATGGGAATGAAAATAGACCATGGTGTTTCACAACTGGTCCTGACACCACACTGAATTACTGTGGCATCCCAGAGTGTAAACCATGAGTAAGATATATTTAAGTATGAATCAACATTCAGATCCTTTTGTGTTTGTTTTATTTTCAGTCAGGTATTTGCTTTACATGTGAATTTAGAGTGTTTTTGTTGTTAAGACTGGATTTATTCATATGAATCACTAAAATGTAGTTTGACAAAGTCCAGTTACAGTGCATAGAGGAAAGGACTTAGGTTTAGCTTCTCCTAAGGGTAGAATATTTCTATTTCTCTGTAGCCTGTAGTGCTTCTTGTCATACCTTTATTCTCACTTTTTCCTGCTTTCTCCAGTTTCACTTTTCCAGCTGACTTTTCACATTTTTCTTTTGAGCCTCTCATTCAATCTCCATAATGCTACACTTCTGAGACTGGAGTAGTGGGATCATGTAAAAGTCTCTACTAAAACTCTCCTTAGCACTGCTGATTGTTTATTGATCTTGTGCGCGTGCTGCAAATCTTTCTCAGCCAAGGGTAGAAAATAGAGACTTTAGATCACTGGAGGATCTGGCACTCAAGATTTTAATTCTGCTGATTGACAAATTAGAGACTTCTACTTTTCCTTCTATCTGTTAGAAAATAAGAATGTATTAAAAAGAACACAAATAAAGATAGTTGGTAAAATTAAACGGCTGAACTCCGCATTTCTTATTTCATGTGGGTGGGGGGAAAGTGAAAATGAGGAAAGAAAAAAAAATGAAAGGATAACAATCTATTTTTTGTTTTATCCTGGATAATAATCGCCTAAGTCTTATTCATGAGAAATTATATTTCAAAAAATTTTTGAGCTGTATGTGAAGGCTTTTCATACAAACAAATGCAGCATGCCAAAGTGAAATTGAAATGCAAGTGCTCCTACCAAGTACCATCTGTTGCATGAAGTTGTTCCAGGCACCCTTAAAAATGCCTTCTGGTCTCTGTTCTCAATCATTCCTGTGACTGCTTACTAATCTGTCTGCTGTCTCTAACTCACTTTTACATAGTTCCTAAATGCTGGAGGTGCGGGGGGAATTTTTTAAACTTAAACAATAAATGAAATTAAGGGACTGATTTCTGCTGTTCCTTACACATGCTGATATGTCAATGCGGAAGTTTGAATTACCATGGATCAGTTTCTTCCACAGGAAAGAAACAGCAAGCCTGGAGCTTGGTGATGCCACATTGTCCCAACAGAACAGTAAGGGGTTTCCCAAATGCGTATGTTTGGTTTGCATTTTTTGTGTTTTGTTAGCCAGCTGTTCTTACTTTTCACACAATTGCCTTACAGTACTTAAAAATAGAAGAGAATGTGCTGGATTAAAAAGAAAAATCATGTTTCCAAATATTAAAATATGACCCTTCAGTCATTTTTTCACAAAATTCAAATTGTGGACTAAATGTAAATGAAGAGCATCCCTTTAAATTGCCCTTGAAATTTTAAGAGTTGTTATTACTCTTCAAGAACATATTGAAGAACAGCAATTCAGACATATGGCAAAATAGCTGTCTGCTTTCCAAAACCATCTCTTTATAAATATTTGTGAGAACTGCAATAGCCTTTAAAGTGCTTTAGAGAGCAATAGATGGAAAAATTGAACAGCTTGTCATTCATCAGTGGCCTGGACTGTGTTTTATATGGCAAAGTAATCACAGTTTGTAGCAAGGCTACCATTAGCTGTAAACTGTAATGGCAACGATAAGACAAATGCTGTTAATTTAACTGATTCTTTCTCAGCTTTCTCATCAGTCTTTTTTCCCCAAATCCACCCAGTGTATTGTGACTTCTTCCCACATAAATCTCTGTTCAAACCTGCCAACAACTCATCTCTCATTTTGTGTTCCATCCTAAAACACACTTTTCTGATAACCAATTTTTTGTGTGTGTGAAATGATTGTGTTTGTGAAACTGTTGGAGATTTTGTCGCTCTTCTGACTCAGGATGCAAAGATTAATTGAGCTGTTTTAAATTCCCCTCACTATCCCTTCCAGTGATCGCTGTCTTATCCAGTCATCACAGTGCAAGCTCTTACGTGGGGAAATGCTCACTGAATTCATTATAACATTATATTGTTGATTGGGAATCCTCACTCAAATTCACATGCATATATGTGCTTTGTGTCCTTCAACCTAAAAATTATACAGGACTTATCTTTTATTTTTTCAATTTCTGATAAGGAAAAAGAGAAATCTTTTTACTTTTATGGTAAAATCCTGCTTATGAAAGAAATGATTCAATTTAAATGGGAATTTAAAGAAGAAAAAAAATGGGAGAGAATGTTTTTACAGTTGCATATATGTTCTCATGAATGTCAATAAGCAGGAAAGCTATGTCATGGGGCATTACTTCTCCAGTCAGAACATTTGCACAGCCTGTGGCTAAGACTCTACAAACACTGCTGGGTTCTAGCAAGAAAGAAATGGACAGTTGCCCTGCTCACTGAAAAAGCCCCCGGCCTCTGTCAGCTCCCAAACTATGTCTTGGCACTCTGTGAGGCTGTGCTGGCCAGCATGGGCCAGAGCCATGCCAGGGAATGTGCTAACGTTTGAACAGCTTGCACCATCATGGGATAGTGTGCAGGTCCAGGCTCTGGTCACATTTCGTTTACTAGGATAGACGTAGTCTTTGTCCCCTCTTCAACAAAGGACATCCTGATACTGAAATCATTAGCAGCTGAGCTGGGAGGACTAGGATCACTGCACGAACATTCCAGCATTGGGATGAGTGAAGTACAAGGAAAAGACTAGATATATTTACCTAGGGAGTTAGTAGTACACCCAGTTCTGGACATGGACACAGATCACCCTCTGAGATGGGCTGTAGATGTTGCTGCTGAGCAGAAGGTGGTCATTTGTTCAATTACCTGAATCAGCAAGAGAGCATTTGGTTCTGGCATTGTGGCAGGTTATACTTGAGGTCTGGCAAGAGTGGCAGATGGTTTAGGACTGGAGAGTGGGCTAGAGCAAGGCAGATGTCACCAGGCATAACCACAGATTAATGAAAGCAAATTCAGAAACAAACAGAAACCGTAGTGCTTCCTTGAGTTCAGAGGATTAAAACTCCCAGTGAAGCTGGAAGGACTTCATTCCCCCTTTATTGACGGAGAAGAGGATGGTAAAATTCTCTGCAAAAGGAAAATTCAGCTAACAAAAAATTCCCTTTGAGTACTGCAAAAGAAAAAAGTTCTCAAACTTGGTCTTTTTACGCACACTTATTTATATGCATAATTATTTATAATTGCCCACCTAGAGAACACACTGTACCACTGAAGAGTAGGAGGGAACAGAGACTGTGCTATAGTCATTGTCGCCCTTTGGAGGATACATCCTCCTGCCTACCAAATGCACTCACCTTCACCACCTGTCTCAGACTCTGAAGGAACTTGTAGGAAGTGGATTTGGCTACAATGTGGGTAGATGGTGAGATAGCAAATGCACAAAAAATCATTTAGGAAATAGCTAGGTCCAATTTTCAGATAATATAGTGAACTGAGATTAAATTCAAAGTTTCATACACATTCCTAACCTAACAGTGCCTTCCTAATAAAAACAACCAGTACGCTTCCCTGACAATGAATTCCTGTTTTTCATGTCTGTAGTATGAAAATTTTCACCTTAACCTGCTGACTATTATTATCTTTTTCTATCCTTGTTGTAAGCTTGTCGAAAGTACATTGCTCTCAGAACTTTATTTTTCTAATTATTTGATCCTGTCAGTATATTCACTGATTTGCTCTAATATTATTTATGACTGTATTTCAAGTTTCTGTTTGATTCTCCAAGCAAGTCAAAATATTCTCTTAGTCTTTACAGTTCAATTCTTAGATTATTACTCAAGTGATATATGCTTTAGCCTCCAACTAAAATGTAAGAGCTGAAAAGTATGTACTATGCCTTGATCTTCCTTTTATAGCACTCAAACTACACAACTGCCCACCCCATTGTGCCATTCCGTTTTCTGTAACTGATCGGGAAGACAGGCTGCAGAAAAGGACAGCCCCATTACATCCCTGACTCCTAAATGATGTAAAAGATCTGTCCAAAAACTTTTTTGCCGTTGCAAATCAAAAGTAACCCTAGAGACATGATGAGGACTCAGGAGCCAGAATCCCTTGTGCCCCATCAGTGATCCTGGGCAGACCACTTGGATGCAGAGGTCCAGGCCAAGAGGTGCTTCAAGTGCCTGTGTGTAGGAGCATGAGCTAATGGAGTTCATGACAGAGTTTGAAGGAGTAAAATCAATTCCTTTGACATTTTGTGGAAGAAATCGCCTTCTCCTTCCTGGAGTTTTATTTCATTTATAAATTACATTTATTACATCCTGCAGTGCAGGTTACAAAGCAGGGCCACAAGAGCACTCACTAACTCCTGCTGAGCACCTCACTAGTGCTGTTGCACCAGTCAGGAGTCAATATCTTCTGTGGATGTCAGTAATCATGGAATACAATACATGAACATATTATCTCAGACAAGCTTGGGAGTGCCTCTTCCAGATGCTGTTAAGGCTAATTACTTTAGCTGCTGTATCTTGTTGATGTGGCTACCCTGCTTTTTACTCCAGAGCAGACTTGAAAGCTCTCTTGGGTGAATCACATCCCTGGCAGAAACAAGTAGAAGGAGCAAAGCATTGTAAGCTAAGAAACACAGCCTGACTGAATACATTGTGTTTTCAGCAAAAAAGCTGATATTGTTCTATAATAATATGAAAAGCAATGAAATTAATTGAAGAATGAAATTATGTTAAGTGAAAGTCCAGTCTTAGCAGCTGTCTGTAGAGCTTTTATGCCCTTATAGAATCATAGACTCATAGAATTTGCTGAGTTGATAGGGACCCAGCAGGATCACTGAGTCCAACTCCTGGCCCAGTGCAAGACACCCCAAGAGTCACACCATGGGCCATGAGAATGTTGTCCAAATGCTTCTTGAACTCTGCCAAGCTTAATGCTGTGACCACTTCCCTGGAGAGCCTGTTGCAGTGCCCAACCACCCTCTGGGTGAAAAATCTTTTCCTGATATCCAACCTAAACCTCTCCAATTCAGTTTCAAGCCATTCCCTCAAGTCCTGTCACTGATCACCATAGAAAAGAGATCTGCACCTGCCCCCTCCTCTTCCCCTTGTGAGGATGTTAAAGAACACAGCGAGGCCTCCCCTCAGTCTCCTCTTCTCCAGACTCAAAGAACCAAGTTCCCTCAGCTGCTCCTCATAAGTCTTCCCCTCAAGGAGCTTCACCATCCTCGTGGCCCTTCTTCGGACACTCTCTCGTAGCTTAATCTCATTTTTATATTATGGCACCCAAAACTGCCCCCAGCACTCGAGGTGAGGCTGCCCCAGCTCAGAGCAGAGCAGGACAATCCCCTCTCCTGCCCGGCTGGCGATGCTGTGCCTGATGCCCCCAGGACAGGGTGTCCCTCCTGGCTGCCCAGGCACTGCTGACTCAGGTTCAACTTGCCCTTGACCAGGTTACACAGGTGCCTTTCCACAGTGCTGCTCTCCAGTTTCTCATTCCCCAGTCTGTACACACAGCCTGGGTTGTCCTGTCACACGAGCAGAATCTGGCCCTTGCCCTTGCTAAACTTACAATAACTGTGTGATAGAACTGATGAGAGAACTCTTCCCTGGCCAAAGTTCTGGATATGGTATTCATTAGCCCTTGTACAGCTGTGGTTATACTTCATTCCACTTCTGTGCCTCCTTTTTGCATGTTACTGGTTACTGATGTACTTCCATTAGCATATTTGCATTCTTTCTTCTTCAGGGAGACAGAGGAGAACCTCTAGTTTTTTCTTATCCAAGACAGCTTTGTATAAAATGCACCCACAACTTGGGGTCTTGGTTGTGCCCTGCCAAAAAAACTTTCTGTCTTTGGACACTTCTTGGATTAAGAACTTGGTGGGAGCCAGCTGATCCTGGGAATGGACTGCCCTCTCCTGGAAAGCAGTATGCACATTCGAAACACAAGATTTCAACTGCTACCAAAAAATTACATTAAAATCTAAGGGAAAAATATCATGCATTATAAATTAAAACAAACTAGCATTCTAATAATTAGCCAAAGGGATGGCTTGTTCCCCACTTTCAGTATGCTCTGTATTTCAGTGCATTCTACAATAAAAACAGATGAAGCATCCATTTAAAACATGTCCTTCTCCATGCAGCTGAATCTCACACCTATTTCTAGCTCTCATAAAGGTTGTATTTGTTCTGGGTCCTTTGTGCTCTCAACCTTTTCACTGATCTGCTGTATTATTGATGGCCATACTTCCAGTTTTATCTCAGGGATTCCCATAGACTATGAAGACATCAAGCTAAATTATGGGAGAGAGAATCTCTGTTGGCAGGCTTTGGCTGTGAATGCCTTTTAGACAGCAGTATTCTGGCTTTTGTAGTCTCCATCCTCTAGAACTTACCTAACAGCCATCACAGCAATTGCCAAGCACGAGGATTATTTCCCCCTCCAGATGTTATGCAGGCAAAATAAAATAGTCAGCAAGGAAGCCTTCTGTTCTAGAAGTTTCTTATTCTTGGCAATTGGGATTAGGTGTGATTTTTTTCAGGGTCTGATTTGGTGGAAATGGTAGAGACTTTTTCTTCAGTTTTGTGTGTGGCAAACTCAGAACGGTTCCTGAGTCTCAGCACTGGAGGACACAAGATCCAGTAACATGTGAGGTGTCCAGCTCAAAGACTTCTCCATCGGGCAGGCTGAGGCAAGTCTTCAGCACTGTTGTTGACAATGAGTTACACTGTGAAGTAAAAATGGTATCAGATTCTTAGTACCCATCTTGTCTCAGTGTGTACACATCAGGGGTAGGATTTAACTACCCAAAAACAGATGATTAGGGTCATTTAGAAATCTTCAGGTTCTTGCCAGCAGAAAAGTTACAGGATATGAAGGAGATCCAGTTCTTTCTCAAGTGGCAGCTGGAGCCCCCTCAGAATTCCATAGGGAGTCTAAAATAGTAATAGGTACTTTGCTTCAATGAGCCCTAGCCCAGCTGTAAATCTGCTGCCCTATGTGGAAATAATTTATATCTCAGTGAGGCTGTGAAAGGTTGTCCCATTACCTGCTAAGATACATATATAGGTTTCACTTCTCCGTCATTTAAGACATGCAACAGAAGAAAAAAAAACAAAGAAGCTATAATGCATTTGAGTCTTTGCCATGCAGTGTAATACTAAAGAACCATCAAATCCCAGAATAGTTATTTTAATATTTTGTTTTGCACTGGCACATTCCTTCTTCAGTGCCTCATTCCAATGACAGTTGTTCCTGTATACAAACAATACTTCTCCCAGAATGCACCACAAGGAGCATTGCTTTTCTTTCTGAGAACATAAGGAAGTGTCATCTTTAAGAAGAAGATTGACAAGCTGTCTAAAAATGTCAATACACCCTCTAAAAATGTCAATATGCCCAAAAAAATCATCTGCGCTCGTAGTCCCAGGAATAATTTTCACCCTATGCGAAGTAACTACTACTCTGGACTAGATTCAAATATCCATTGCACAAGACTTTCATCCTCTTTATCTTCTCCTTGGAGAACACAGAATAATTAGAAATATTTTTTTTAAACTTTTCACTGAGTGGTGAATTTTGCTGTTTGTAACATAAATTTACTTTTTTTTTAATGCATTTTTTGTTAACTTCTCTGTAGAGTCAACAAAGATATCAAAAGCAAGCCTGACTCCTTTTTTAATTCTTCAGCATCTGTTTTGTAAATTCCAATGGCCAAATTTTTATTTCTTGCAATGACATATATGGACAGAAATGCACTGTTTCATTGCAGTTCTAAAGCCAGGTTAGCTGTACAATATTATCAGTTAAGAGGTTGCTCTCTTTTATCCAGTGTCCTCATTTGCTACTTTTGCTTCAGTTCAGTAGAGCTGAAAAAGCTTTTTGAATAAATGTTTTGGTTATTTCTCACGTTATTCTGTACAGAATATTCTGTACAGATGAAAAAAAGCAATTGAATAGCTAGTTCCTAAAGATATGTATAGGGGTTATTTATTATAATAAATGCACATAGACTAGAAAGGCATAGGACAGGTATTAATATCTAGTAAGTTTTCAAAGAAAATAAAACCCTAACAGGTGTTAACATCTTGGCAAGAGCTAAGCAGATGTTATGTATCAGAGAGAACACTGGTGCAACAGTTCACTTTCTAACTGAGCACCAAACTTGCAGTTTTTATCATTAAAGATTCCACTTTAAATATGTAATATGCATTAGAGGATAGACTTCCATTATCTTATTTGATTGGATAATACTGTACTTTCAGCACTGCTATTAGTAGAAGAGTAACAGTACTTCAAGCTGGATTTTGCAAGTGTCTTGACTTCATTTTCTCAAAAAGATGCAAGACTAAAAGTTCTCTTATTACTCGACTTATAAAGCTTTCAAACTCAAAGCATTAAGGCATTACAAAATTAAGTATTTTTATCACTCCCCTAAAAATATCACTGTTCTTTCATTTTAATCTCTATGCACTTAGTGTCTATGGTTTCACTCATGCCATGCTTAACCTTAAATGTACATAACAGAAGCTGATAAAACTTTTAACTAGGTGCTTCAAAAACTTGTCTTGTTTCTGTGTTGATTTTCCCTGCCATTTTTACTAAAAAACTTACTCTAAATAACAAAGACTAACAGTGGATAGAGATTCCTTTTTACTTCTCATATGAAAATCCTATAATAAAATTAGGAACTAGAGAGAGAGACGGATAAAAACCCAAACAACTCAAATAAACAAAAAATACTTTGAAAATCAGAAGAATTTGATAAAAGATGATTTATTTACCCCGGCAGTTTTTGTCATCAGTATTTACAATTCAGTAGACAATTAAATTAGTTTAAGACTACTAATCTGATTTGGGTTTCTGTAATTTTTTTTCACTCTATTTTGTCTTCAGGGATGGTGCACTCTGTTATAATAGCCTACATACTTCTCTGTTATATACGGATTTAGAAAGCATAGATCGCATAACTTTATAGTTTTTGACCTACAGTCAGAAATATCTGGCATGTCAGGTAATATATTAAGGATTTTATACCTTCCTTGTAAAACCTTTCTCCATAGTAGGGGTACAGATCCTGTACTATCAGTAACAAGTTTAATTATTAATTATTAAACTCATTTGCTCCACTGTCAATCTCACCCTTGCCTGTGAACTAAGTTTGCTAGTTTATCATGGTTCTGAATGTGAAACATACCAATATTTTTAATAATAATTTTCAAAAGTTGGTGGTGGCTTTTAATATAAGCAAACTTTTTTTAAAAAATGAACTGATTTCTTTATACCAGCTATTGTACAAGAGTCAAAAAATTGTTCAAAATGCTGTTTTGCTCTTAAACAGAAATTTTGTGGGATTAGCCTCTTTCAACCGAATGTTCTTGTTTAAAAAATTTTGTATTAAATCCAGTCAGCAGTTTTGTATTCTGTGTGAGATCCCTTGCATTAGGGAAAAAATAAGAATCTGATACAAGTCCTGCTTTTCTTAGAGGAATAATGAAAAAGAAATAATTCAAAACATTTCAATACTTCTAGATCATGTGTAATTCCAGGATCATATAAAACATATTGATGTCTGCATATTTATTATAAAATGGAATTGGTTAGCTAGGTAATATTTTAGTATTCTGATTAAGCCTGTACAAAAAGACTTTCTTCAAAGTAAATAATAAGCTCTTGCAGTGTGTGTGAACCAACCTGCTCTGTCTCACCCCTGCATATCTCTTGATTCTCCTGCTTCATTTATTGGCCCAACCTATTTTTACAACTGGCATGGCTGTAAAAATCAGATGAGCTGTAAGGCCCAAGGAAGGACTTGTGTGCACAAAACTTGTCTCATTTTTCCAACTGTAATAATTGATCTAAGAGAAAAATATTAAGTTCACATATAAATTTTGTTTTGCCTGTGTTCTCAGACCACCATTACAGCATGAACAAGCAAATAAAAAGTCTTTTCCACCCTTATTGTCAAGGGGTGGAACCCTGAGAATCAAGGGATTCTCATTCCTCAAAATGATTCCCACATCTTTAGGAGATAACTGAACAGGTAGACTTTTTCCACCTTAATTGTTCTCGTGCAGTTAAGGTGACAAAAAATGTAGATGTAGCTATGGAAGAACTCACAGTAATGCAGGTGATGTGCCCTGCCCAGCATAAACTGCACTTCTATGTACGTTCTTTACTCCTAAAGCCCTGTTTTTATGGATGTTTTTTACTGATGTTGGATGTCTAAACTTTCTAAAGAAGATCTGGTCATAGCTTATCTATGACTTTTTGCTCAAGATGTACAAAGATAAATTACTAATCTGACCACTAAAAGTGTGCACCATAAAAATGGATGAAAAAGCCTGGTTTTTGCCCAGTGTGAGGAATAATTTGTTGAACAAGCCACACAGCTGAGCTGTTGAATTTTAAATAGTGTTCCAATCCAGCTGCACACTCTATTTGCCAGACATGTTATGACAGCAATAGCAAATACCCTTGACTGTGAACAAAAGTATAGAAACTGCTTTAGTAGCAAGCCTCTTTTCTCCCTTCTTCTAGCAGTAGGTAAGGTTGGTGAAAGAAAAGATATTTTTCAAACATAAGCAACAGTTTATCTTCCTGTGAAAAGGGTGATTAAAGCTAATATGCTTTCTGGAAGGATTCCCAAGATGGACAGCTAAATTCATTCCTAGTTCGCCAGATCAAGTGGGCTTGTTTTGCATTGTTAATGTGAAACCCGGCTGCAGAATAGAAATCACATTTGCACAACGTCTCTGAACATCAAGGCCTCTTTCCCAGGGTACCTAAGTATGCATTGAATTTGCAAATGTCGGGCTAAATCTTAAAAAGGCATTTGCAAGTCCCTAAATCTGCAAGTTTTGCAGCTGGTTGAGGGGTTGCACTGCTTTCTTTATCATTTACTGAGCACTCTGTCCCTGGATGTGTTCTCACACATAGAGGTTTGATTGCAGGAGATGAGGAAAGAAAAACATTTTCTGTAACTGTCCCAAGGGACATTTTCTGGACCTGTCCTACCTTTAGGTAGGTAGCTGTCTCTTCATTCTCAGAACAGGCAGCCAATTTAGACCCTTTTTTACACAAATACCTCCTCTTAGTGTCTCTAGCCAAGAAGCAACAGAGCTAAAGACTGTAGTTTCAGTCTCTGCTGTGAAAAAAGCACAGTGTCTCAAGAAACAAATCTGCATAATCTGACAGTCCAAAACTCCAGAAGCAGAGGAGAAGCAAAAGGAGAACCTGGGCAACAGCTGCACAGAGGACAGAGGATCGTGGTGCTAAGAAGCTGTTTGCTAACTCATCAGGGAAGAACGTGGCATGACCTTACGTCAGAAAAGGGAAGAGTACAAAAATAGTTCATTACAGCATGTATTGCCCAGCATGCCCTAATATAAGGGGCAGTAGCTTCTGCTGTAGGAATTTAATGTCAAATAAAGATCTTTCCAAGGAAAATAAGACTGTTATTAAAAGGAACTATATCCAAAAGCATGTATTCTGGAGTGGTTTTAAGGTGAAATAATTTCAGCTCTTGTAATTTCCTAAAAACTTATCCTTTACAGGAAAGAGAGTACTATTTTTTTTCTAGAAAGTCTAGTTGCCAACAGCAAAAGCTAAGTTTCAGATTTTCTGGAGAGCAGAAGCTGAAGATGTCGGACATTCCTTCACCCTTCGTTACAATTGGACAAACAGTACATTGTCTTCATTTTGCCAGACAACTTTAGCTCCTACCTCTGCACTCAGCTGACTGCTGGCAGTTCATTTAAATTAAATGTATGTTGCCATTGCACTTGTTTGGTATTTATTTTGTGCTGGTGAATCTCAGTCACTGACAAGTGATCTGGGACAGCATATGCAGCTGATCACTACCACAGTCTGTCAGGGAGAAAGGAGAGGTTTGGGTGGGAAACATTCTTCTCAGATGAGAAGGAACAAGATTTCTCTCACAGAGAATCTTAGTTTAGGACAGAAGAATAAACTGCGACATAATACCTGAGAAATATGAAGGAAAAAAGGTGAAGGTAGAGCTGTGTAGCCTATACAAAGTGCATGTAAAGTATTGTCCAGCATTGTAGCTTGTTTTGTTCTGATGGTCAGTTTTGACATTTACTTGAAACCAAATAAAACACGTACTAATAGATGTCATAGCAGATTTTTATCTCTTTGTTCAGTTGAAATGTCTCCACAAAATGAGTAAGTCCTTCCTGAGGGCTGGAAGGGGTGATAGCCCCAGTTTTCCCTGTGCCAGTCCAGCTCCCTGCCCAGCACCATTCAGCAAAAGTCACAGTAGACGTAAGCACGGAAAAAATCAGGAAAAAAGGTCCTTGCTGGTGATGCATTTGTGTGAGTAAAGATAAGAGGCAGTCAGGTGTTCTGAACTTTCAGTTTCTCTGCTGAATGAAACTCCACTTGCAGATTTGTCTCTACAGAAATGCCTCTGACCTTGGACTCTTTACTGCAGAGCTGAATGGCAGATCAGTCTAGGGAGAAGTGCAGAGGAGAGGGATGATTGAGTAGTGGCATGGGGTCCAAGATGGAGAGAAACAAGCTCCTGTTTCCTCAGCTCCCTGTAGCTGTCAGGCACCACGAGCTCTGGCTTCCCTGCCCAGGCACACAGGGCTCCCCCATGGTCCAGGACACCGTGTCAGCCCCTGGCTGACACACGGTGCTGCAGCAGGGCTGGGCTCCAGTTCCCCACAGCCCTGACCAGCCATGAGCCCCACCAAGCCAGGCTGCATGGCCTCTGCCCATCCCCATCCCCAGGGATGCGCCAAATGCCTGGCACTGGGGTTGCCCTGGTGACCCCCAGCTGCTGCTCTTATCCACCTGGAGGTGGGACAGGCCCATGGGGAGTTCCTTAGGGAGCAAATTTTCTCCACGGTCCTCACATCAGGAAAGGGTTTGTGCCTTCCTGTTTGATTCCCTGCTCCCACCTTGGTTGTCTCCAGCCAGTGATCCCTGCAGCAGGGAGGGTGCAGGTGATGCCTGGAAAGACTGACCTGGAAACAGAGACTCGGTAGAATAAAAGAATAAAAGGTATTTATTGAAAGGATGCATCTTGAGCAGTGCAGGAATCCCTTGGGGCTACACCCAAGTTTAAACCCACAAATGGTCACAAAATGGACGACTGGTCACGAGGTCTCACACTTTTATAGGTTTTGGTCCATTAGCATATTGGAGTTAATTGTCTAGTTATAGCTTCGGGTTATGAAGCTGCATCCTCCTTGTTCCCTCCTTTCACTGTTGTTTACACTCTTGGGCCTAAACTTTGTCCTTGGTCCCAAGCTGGAAAATAATTGTTTTGTCTACCTACTCTATGAATAGAGTTTACCAGCCCTTAATATGAAGCCCAAAACTACACACTAAAACAGCACCGAATCTGCAAAATACAAAAGCTAAAACTTAAGGCATCACAGGAGCCAAAGTACAAGAAGTGCCTGTCTGGCTCAGGCAGCTCCTCAGCACAGCCTTCTCCTCTCTGGCTGCACAGAGACCTTCACGCTCTGCAGGAGCTGCCATGCTCCCTGTCTGAGAATGTTTCACAGCAGGGGTAGGAGACCTGCTTGTGTAAAGTCATCCCGGGACAGGCTTTTTTATGAACTAAATTTCTGGAAGTGAGCCCTTAGCCCAAGGTTTACCATCTGCCAGGAGGGGATTTATCATCTAATATGTCAGAGCCCCAGCAGGTCTCTGGCTTTGTCTGCAGCTACAGTGAAGATGCTTGAGGACCACTTGTGGGAGAAGGATAGACAAGAAAAACACAGTAAACTTCAGGGATGCAGTCCTGGCAGCCCTTCTTGCATTGGGTGAAAGCTTTGCTGGGATAAGGAGCAGCACAGCTGGTACAACTGGAGCACAAATGAAGAGTCTCAGGCCACCTCTCATGAGAGTGGTCATAAGATGGTGGCTCTGTAGAGGGCAATGAGACACTCTGAGCAGTCATCACAATAATGTCAGCTCATGTACTTCTTATCAAACAGCTTTTTGAGGCACAACCATCATATGCCTGCTTGCTTTAGCAATGCTGATATTTATCATTAATATGGAATGAATATGAATTATTTTTATTAATATTAAATATGTGTATTATTTATGTGTGTTTTACTTGAGGTGTTCTGAATATACTTCAAACTTAGTATTGCATCCAGTTGTCTGAATGCATTTCAAAAAAAACCAGCCATTATATTTGCTATGTTATGTAAACCTAACCCATCCATGTAGAGGAACTAGTAGAAACTATGAGGCTTGTACTATTCTGGGTTATTTTTTTGCAATTTTGCTATTTGATGCCTTGCTAATTTCCCACATACATACTGTAAGATAGGAAAGAACTATACTAACCCTTTAGGCTAGATGTAGGAAAGCCTTAAAAGTAAGGATAGTTGTTAGCTGCTTTCCTGAGAAGGATGTCCTGGGCAGTTTTTAACTTGGGGTTGCTCAAGCAGCAATCAGGAAGGATATCATAGAGTTAATTCTGTTTGAGGGAAGGGAGACTGATTAGGTGGCTTCTGGGGACTCACTTCTACTTCAATTGGTATAGGAAAGGGCACAAACTTGGCTGTATGCACCACATTTCAAATTAAAGATTCAGTTGTTGGTATCCATAAGCAGGGGAAGAAAATAAGGGAATGAACAATTGCAGGAGGAAATGAGCTCTAGGCCTGCACCCCAAACCTTCCTCAAAGGTAAAAAGCTATAGTGATGTTCAGTTTTGGAAGCAGTTGGGCCTGGACAACCAGCAGTTTATGACTATGGCCAAGGGCATCATTCCTCTGAGTACACAACATGAGAATACTCCGTCCTTTGGGTGGGTCTCATTCATACACCAATATGTTAGGGTCATATAAACTAAAATGAATATCAGTTTCTTATTTAGCAAGGTCATTTTAGTCAAGATGTTTTCCTAAAGCATTTTGTTATGTGATAATTCATTATCCAGCTATTCCAAGTAAAGAGCTTTCAGCAGTGCTGGGAGTATGCTGGTAATGCCTGTGGTGCTGGTGCTGTGAAGCTGGGTGTTTGACAGCCTGAGGCAGGAAAGCAGCTGCTGAGTGGGAGCCAGACCCCAGTTTGGTGGATGCCAGCAGGACAGAAAGTCTCCTTCACCAGCTGCAGAACTGGCAGAGGCCAGGGATCAGGCCTAAACAAGTCTGACTTGCATTTCTCATCATAGCTGGGGGGCACCCCAGCTGAAAACAGCAGAGCTGTCAAGGTGAGGCAACTCCAGAAGTTGCAATTATGATGTGAAAAGCAGGGGCAAAACAACTGTGCTTTGGTGCACCCCTAGGGCAGAGGAAGCTGTCACTTAAATGAAATTATGTTGCTTCTAGGCTCATACTGGAGATGTCTTGAGAAAAGAGATTTCTGTGTGTTCCCAGAGTTATTTGGAAAAGATTTTTCTTTCTTTGAAGAGAGTTATTCTGATCAGTCAGTCTTCCTGGGGCAAGGATTCAGTGTGCTGTACTTTTGCCAAAGGAAACCAAAGTGCTCTAAGAGGTGACCCATAGCACAGAACTGCAGCCTGGCAGCTGAGCAGGGCATGCAGATATAACCAAGGTGAGTAATGGGCACTGCCCTGTGGGAACGTGAGTTTTTCAAGAATCACAGAATATTCTGAGTTGGAAGGGACCCACAAGGATCATCAAGCCCAGCTCTAAAGTTTATTGGTCTGCAGTTCTGGAAATGCATTTGTTCTCTTCATGTCTGTAAGCTGAGAGTGTATCAGTGGAGAAGGAAGACAGAAGGTGCCAAAGCCATTCTACAGAGAAAGAAGTGTTATTGGTAATGGCTTACGGAGAGTTGCTTGCTCTATAGCTGTGTTGAGGAATTGTTTAGGTGTCACAAATCTAATCCACAGAAAGAGAAGAAAAAGGCAATGAAAAAGATTCTCGAGTTCAACCATCATGGCATAAGAACATGTACAGACCTAAAAATATCTTTTAGATGTTTATCAAACCTGTTTCTGAAGTTTCTAGTCATGAAGATCCTAAAACCTCCTCAGGCAAAATTTCAGGTCTCCTCTGAGCCTCCTTTTCTCCCAGCTGAACACCCCCAGCTCCCTCAGTTGCTCCTCACAGAACTTGTATCCCAGACCCTTCACCAGCTCCACTGCCCTTCTCTGGACTTGTTCCAGTGCCTCAATGTCCTTCCTGTAGTGAGGGGCCCAGAACTGGACACAGGACTTGAGGTGTGACTTCACCGGAGCTGAGTACAAGGTGATTAAAACTTGTACAAGGCCTGTCCAAAAGCCCTCTGATTCCACTGACAGAACTGAGTGAGTCAGTGGCTGGAAGCAGTGCCGTGATTAAATAACAAGTCCTCTGCTCAACTCTTGAAGAAAATACACTCTCCAAGCCAGTGCAGCAGAGCTGCACAACTACAGAATGGGCAAGCATGTACAAATCTTTCTTTCTCCAAGCTGAAAGCCCAATGAAAGTATTTTATAATTTGATATTGGACACTCAAACTCTATTTTGGTATGTTTTCATTACTGTTCAGCTCTTTATCTGTGTTTTTCCAAATTAATTTTAAGAACATTATTTTGAACTTACTCTCACTTATTTGTTTTCCCAATATTTATTTTTCTTTTCAATCAAGTAATTTCTTCTCCTTCTAATTTTCGTAATTTTGATTAAATCTATGCTATTTTCTCACAAAATTGTGGTGTTTTCTCTGCTCCAGAGAGGTGACTCTATTTTTCACTACATCATAACCTTTATTATGTTTTTCATTACCTTACAATGAGAATATTACATTTGGCTTTTTTCCCCTCACTCTTTCTCATTCTGTTTTTAATCTGTATTTCACACTGTCTTTCCTACATGGAGTATTGCATTGAGAAAATAAAGCTTTTGAACCTGTTTATAGAAGTTCAAACCAGTCAACTTGAAACCCGATGTATTAGAGTAGGAAAGAAAAGGGAAAACTGAGAAAGAAAAGCAAAGCATGGTTGTATATAACAAATTTCCTTATAAGCTTGACCTGCAATATGAGCTAGCTTGTGGACAAACATTGCCTGACAACGTATCCTGAGTGTGGTCTGACACTTTTTTTCGTGCTGGGGATTTAACGTCGCTCACTTTTTCCAAAAGCTATCGTCGGCTGCACCCTTCTGGACATTGTCAGCACAGCACGTTCTCCAGAAAATCTCTCACAACGTGGAGTGGGACTACAGCACAGTTTTATTTGTTGCTATTAGAACATGGGCATAAAAATCTCGCTGCTTTTGATCGTTCTAAGATTTAAATTAAAACCAAGAGAAAAAACGTTTCCGTGCTATTTGCTGGCGTGGTTTCAGACTTCTGCATCTGTAGTCTATGGCATTTGCTATCTGAGGACAGAGCAGCTAGTGCTGCCAATGATAGAAAAAGTGAGGCTTGCCTACCCGTAGTTCATATCCCTGCTCATCATGTCCCACTGCATCTCTTGGTGACCCCACTGCCCTGCTGTATTAAACTGGGAAATCTTCGGGTCTTGCATGTCCTTCTACCCACCTCCCCCAAATGGTCCTCTAGTCCTGCTTCCTCCCATCCATGTGCCCATAGTGTCTCTGTGAGTTGCTCCTGGCTTCCATGAGGACAGCCTGTCTCTTCCACAGCCATGTGTCATCCATGCATGTGCTGACATGCCGGTTGGAGGGTACAGCCCTGCTGGCTGGCCAAGCAGAAATGAGTGGTCATTGCTCCCATCATGTGTGTCTTTGTGGAAATTCTGGGTTCTTTTCTCTGTTCAACCGCCAGTTTTCTGAAGCCTTGTAGGAACATCCCTGTAGGAATATCCTTCTGCCAGATATGATACAGGCTGAATGATATGCTCAGACACTGACTGTGTAGGTTGGGATGCAGATGAGCTGTGAATGTGTTGGCATGTAGATATAACTCACCACAAAACAGGTACAACCAAGGACTTGTTTTCCTTCTAGTGTCACTCCTGCCTATTCTCACTACAGGTTACACATTGCCTACCCACTAAGAGCCTTCTGCAGTGTGACGAAGCTGAGGCAAAAAGCCCACAAACAGGCCACTTCCCCAGTGCCTCCTGAGCAGCCTAGGGTGCATTTCCCACCTGTGCCCTGGAGGCATGTACCTTTTGACCACTGCCTTTAACCCAAGTGACTCCCAGCACAGAGGGGAATATATGCAGAACTCCCACCTTCCTCCCAACTGTTGTTCTCATCTGCCCTCCCAATCCCAGCTAAAGGATACCCTGACTGGCCAGGCAAATCAGTTGAAAGTCCTGAAGGCACTATGGCTGGGAATGCCTGGCTTGCCTTAGCTGAGCCCCGTGGGGTTGACAGATGTTGCTGCAATGCATGGGGCACCCTGCATACACCCTGAGGGCTGGGCAGACTTGAGATATCAGCAGCTTTGCCTGGAGGTCAAATACACATCATAAACTGAACTAAAGTGAATGATGACTCCCAAGTCATGAACAACAAACGCTAAACCAGAAACGGAAAAAAGCTGAGGGAAGTAATTTTCTTTCCTCCAGAAAGGGCACTGGAAGCTGTTAAAAACAATTCTGATACAGAGTTAGCATTATCAGCGTCTGTTTGGGGGGACTGACTTACACAAGAGCATAGATCAGCAGCAGTTCCAATCTAAAGCAGTCCAAGTCTCTGACTGGAAATACTATTGGGACCTAAAGCTGAATACTCTGGACTATGTAGAATTAGGTGTGTGGATTGTGTCTTGTTCCCATAGCTTCCACCACTATGATCCTCATCTTTTCCTTAACAAAGTGATGCCAAGCAATCCAAGAAAAAGAAAAAAAAAATTCCACAAAAGAAGAAAGGGCCTTCACATTTCCCAGTATCCAGTAGAAATTATTGAGCCTGATTTGGTAATTCATCCAATTCAAGGTTGTTTTGATAGCCACATCATGGCAAGGGGGGCACAGCACAGGAGAATGATTAACTTAATCCTCCTGCCTTGTTTGTTTGATGCTGCCTCGCTCCAGTGCGAGTCAATAAAACTTTGTGCACCAACACACACAACTTCCAGCACTTGCCAGCTGGGCCAAAATGGGGATTAGCAAAGCTGCCTTTCTCTTTCTTTTCTTGCTCAGCTCAGGTAAGAGTCCTTTGCCTTCTGCTTGCCTAGGTGAGAATGGGGCCAAACACTAGCAAGCTCCAGGTGGTACAGGTAGGTCCCTAAGTCGATGTGTCACTCATTTTCTGGACAATGAGGGATGTGGGCCTTGCTGGTCAGAAAGTGCTAGTGTTGAATAAAGCGAGAGCTGTGGTTGCCCCAGGGTTGTGCTAATTAGCAACACCAGAAGAGCAGCAGCCTGGGTGTCTGCACGGGCCACTAATGGCCCCAGGCAAACATTTCCCATGTCCCTTACCCTTGGGAAGCAGCCTGTCAAAGGCTTGTACCAAACCCATAGCAGTCAGTGAGAAGTTATCTCCGATTTCAGCAGGCTTTGGATCAAATGCTAAAGGTAAAGCTGTGCTTACTGCCAAGCACTGTTAAGCACGGTGATACTGATTCTCATCCTTTATGACAGGAGTTTTAAAGCTTTGAAATTGAATATTTAAAAGAAAAATGAAAAATTAACAGGCTACTTTATATTCCAGCAATTTCACATTTTCTGTTGTCAAACACTTAACAGTAAAATGTTCTCCCTTGTTTTCCTGAGGGCACGAGATAGAAATTTACTCCCCAGTAACCTAGATCACCTTTTCCAGGAATATGTCCAGAATTCTTTCTTACAACTCCAAAAGAAGATAGGTGTTCCACTGATTGTAATATATGGATTTCAAGCTTATCTACAAATTCTGTAAACAAATATTCCATGTGTACTACATATTTCAATCAGATTTCAATCAGATACCATACTGTCTTGTTCTTCGAAATTACATATAATTGCATGGCACTTAAATGATTTTTTTAAAGTACTGGTAAATACATAGCAGTACAGTTTTTTTGAATTCTTAATAGTTTAGACACTTAAGGTCAGAATACTAGGGACATATCATTGTATGATTGTACCAGGTTATAAAAGACAACTGAGAAAGTGGGGAGTTTTATTTGTTCATTTTTGTCAGCTCTTGCTGAATTGCTCAAAAGTGATGGTCCACAATTGCCTTACAGCAAATTTTTATGTCTTCTCGGTTAGTACTGGTCAAATATGGAAGGATGCATATGGAAATGAAGAAATTTGTTTGTTCACATATATTTGAATATTCTGTTCAATTATCCTGTGCAATATCTATATAGATATAGGTTTATTTATATAGATTTTATTTTTTATCTATATAAATATGGTTTATATAAATTTTAGTCAGACTGATATATTCCCTGATGCATTTAACATCTCTTATATTATTTTCTTAAGTTAACACTTTGCAGTGTTTTTCAGGCAACCAGCATCACCTTTTATTTTCTGTTTCTGCCAATCTATGCTCCCTTTCAGCTTATGTGTGACATCCAAATTCCCATGTATTCATTCTTAATCCAACTGCAATAATTTTTTTTTCTTATAGTCACTGAAAAGGAATAGTATCCAAAGCAAAACTCTTTGAAGAAACACAGAGTTTTAAGATGAGTAAATAAAGCTTGGAAAGGAGTGTTTTCTTTTTCTAGTCCCCTGGAACAGTGGCCTCAGTTAACCTAGGAAAACAATTCAATAAAGGAACTACTTGTTTACTGAATCCATCAGGAGAAATTAGTAGGCTAGGCTATTGGTGCTCTGCATAGTCGTGCTGTAACAGTAGGACTAGACATGGGAAGCCTCAGTGTCAAGGATTTCTTAACACATATAGGGTTTTATAGCATTGAGCCAACTCTGCAAAGAGACCCAGAAAATGTCCTCAGACAATGAATAATCTTATTTTCATTAGTGGCCAAAATATCTCTTTTTTTGTTTGAATCTGTGTCATATGGAGGTAGGTGATGAATGGCCCATATGTCATGGGAATCACTAACACTGGAGTGATGTTGCAGTGAATTCAGCCCTAATATGAGTGCCTAAATGAAAGATTCACAGCATTACCTGTGAACACATTGTACAAAATTATGAAGTTCCTGCATCTATCAATAATAACCTAGACTGAAAAAATGAAATAATGAAACCATACCGCTTGTGCAACATATTGTAACCTGATGCTGGAGATGGAAATAAACTCTTGTAGAAATTAGGAACAGAAACATAGAAACTTTATAGACATAAAAAGAAAAAAAAATCAATTAGATGGTAAACTCCATTGTGAGCAACAGTATTTTTGAGGTGTGCTAGATGTATTAGCAGGTATGTAATATAAATCTTATGCCTATGTAGCTTTCAGATCTAATAATACTGATTTACTAATTTAAAATCTTGGGTTAATTTGTTGCAACAGAGTTGTAGCCTGACAATTTCATTACTAAGTCTGCTCAGCCCATTACAATAAAACAATGGTGGCATTGTAAAATGCCATATAGTAACTTTCTGATTGAGGTTTCTTGCTCTAGGGCAGGACATCTTGGGACAAACAACTAGGCAGTGACCAGTGAATCCACATGACAGGTCATAATCTCCCATCCACCTAATTCATGCTTCTCCAAAACCTTGATATGGGTATCACTTCCCTTCATCTTTCTCTGGTTGGTGTTGACACCATTTAGTCTCTCTCTCTGTTCCCCCTCACTCTTGTTTCACTTTTTTTTGCTTTTAGCTTCAAACTCATGTATAACTCTAATCATAACTGCCTCTGTATCTTTCTTCTGCCTCTTTTTTCCCATGACATGTTACAGTCATTCAGCAGTGATTCTGTCAGGAGACAGAAATTACCTCAGAGTTTATAATCTTTTACCCAGAATTATGCAGAATAAATTGTGTCTTCACCTGTCTGAGCTACATGGAAAATCCAGAGATCTTCTCAACTGCAGAATTCTCATTTGTAATGTCTGATTCCTTTCCTTCCCTTCTAGTGAAAGGAGATATACTGGATGACTATTTAAGAACAGATGGTGTTTGGGTACTTACTCGAAACAAACAGTTCTACAAGACAAATAATGAAAAAGAATGCGCAGACAAATGTGAAGCTGAAAGAAACTTTACTTGCAGGTAATTTCTGTTGAATCTTAAAACTGTGCCATTGTGGGCGTCTGCATATCAGTGACATGTTCCTACCTTTACTCAGAACCAACATCCTCATTCTGCTGCAGCTCTGCCTACAGCAGTGTCTCCCATGTCTGTGCCTTTAGCTTGTGATTTATCTCCACCCATAAATTACCACAAGATCAAGTAAAGAGTGGATTTACAACATACTACTCATTTTCTAGTAGATGTTCAAGTTCCCATTCTTCTACCACATTACATGGAGAACTGCTTGAGCCTCGTTAGCTGGATGCTGTTTGCTTCACAAGAGTGCAAGGTTTCTGATTCATTGCAGGGACAGACACTAACCTGAGCAACTAGGATGCTGTTGATAATGTTTTGCCAATGCAGTTTCTAGTTCCCCACACAATAATTTATTCATGCAGTCATGTATCCTGAATAAGTGAGCCACTTGAGAGTAGTAGATAATGCTAACCTCTCACTCAGTGTCTAAAATGTTGAGTGCAATATCTGAAAGATAAGAATGAATATGACAGTGCTAGCAAATTAATAATTTATAGAAAAATAATTATGAGTTGAATAATTTGAATTGGACTTAAAATATTGCTTCCTATGTCAATATTGCTTCCTTCTCAATTTCAACAGGGCTTTCCTATTCACCAGGAAAAAGCTACAGTGTTTAACACTGGCTGAAAATGCTAAAATGACAGTGACGTTCGCCAGCACGGACACAGTTTTTTATGAAAAGAGAAGTATGTGTACAGTAAGATGTTACATATTTACTCATCAAGCCTATTCTAATGGCATCCTTCTGTTCTCGGCTGCAGTGCTGGAGCAAATTCCTTTATAAGGCAGAAAACTAATAGAGGATTTGGGGGCCAAACGGAAGAAGCCACGTTACTAAAAATGCTGTTCAAAAGAATCAAATACCAAAGCCTAGATCCAGGTCTCCATGTGCCATTTGAACTGGGAGGTTACTTGTTGTCTTCCTCCCAGACCCAGTTATATAGTCTTCACCTCCTTTACCTGGGTGTCAGGTGTGTCCAGCTTTATTATTACAGGCTAAAAAAATAGGAGGAACCCATTTTTTCCTAGCAGATTGGTCTCCTGTCCTTGCTCTAACATTTCCATTTTATATTTTGAAGTTTGGGGAGATTCTTCTTGTGCAACCAAGAAAGGGGAAAAGGAGAGGGAAATCAAGATCAGTGCCCTCAATAACTGGAGATTTTTTGGTGTCTGCTGCCAATAAAAGCACCATCAACATGATTTGCATTTTCTGTCTTGGAATCTCACTAGAAAAATACCTAAGAGAGTCTGAGGCTACGATGAATCAAAGGTTTGGGGGCCACTTATGTGGCAAGTGTATTTTGATAACTAGGTTCTTTCTGGCTAATGTGCTTATGAACAATGTCTTTCCAAGAGTCTCCAGCTGCTGGTAAAAGACATTCGTCCCGGTATCATGATAATATAGGCATGCATTTTTTTGCCTATCAAAAACTTGATATAGCTGTTCTCTTGACTTGATTTTATAGCTTTATAACAATGCTTCAGAAATTTTTCTCTTTAGATGCCTAGTAGCTGTAACTAATTTCTTTTAAAATATATTATAGAATGTTTGCAGGCACAAGAGGTTCAAAGCATGAGTAAAACATGGTTCATCATGTACAGATGAGCTTCATCAGATTTTCTGTACCAGGAAATGAATGTTGTAACACCACTGAATTACCAATTTTGATTCCATTTCAGTTTACCTTATGGAGTGTAAAAGAGGGATTGGGACAGAATACAGAGGAACAGAAGCCAAGACTCAGAGGGGTATTCCATGCCAGAAATGGGCAGAAAAAATACCCCACAAACCAAAGTATGTCGTTATTTAAATTTCTTTTTGTTGTTCTGAACCTTTTCCAGGTTTCTTCATCTTCATATATATACACAGATTTATAGCTGTCAGGTGACTTTTAAAAGCAGCTTTATCTTCATCTATCTCATTACTTTTGACTCTACTGCAATGATCTGGAAAAGGAAAGGATGGATTGTCAGCTAGAGAAGTTGTGTCTAAATGTGAGGTGTCTTAAGCAGATTAAATGCTCCTTCTCTCAACACTATGAAGATTTTTGCTCTTGGTAACCATGGGGTCATAATTACTCTCTTCTGTGTAAAGTGATATCTGTCCAACTCTAGGCACCCCTACCTGCCACAGAGATAGAAAAAAAAAATATATAAAAAAATAAATAAAAATTGAGAAAAGTATCCAGGGGCTAAATGGATCTGACTAGGTAGAGTCTTCTCAGGGCTGCCATTGGGTTCACTGAAACAAGTGGGGAAGTAGAGGTCCTGTTTCCTCTGATCTATGTTGAAGTTTTATTTTAAAATTATTTTGTTGTTATTCTAATTAAATACACTTGTTCGGACACACTTGTTCAGATAATTTAAAAGTAATTTAGCCTTCTCTGGGAAGATTACTGTAGGAAGAAGCCTAGCCTCACTTGCTTCAGATCTCTGTGAGACCTAGTTGTGTTTGGTGAGTAGCCTCTAGAAATACACAGCTTATAAAGTAGCTCCATTAAGACAAACACATGACAGAGCCACAGGTTGTAGTGAGCTAGTTAGATCAACTGGATGCACGTATTAAAGACAACAATTGTCCTTTGAGACTGTCATCATCCTTACAGGCTGTAAGCTCACTTCTTACTGGCAACTGGGGCCAGGGAGAAAGCTACTAATAATTGTAGTTAGGAATGATTTTTCGATTTTCATTTATGGCTTACAATGGAAAATGTATTTCTCTCATTTTTACTACGAATGAATAAAATTCACAGCTAGCTGAGCAAGTTGGACATTTCTCTTCTGTGCCACTAAAGTTACTAAAATTAAAATAGAATTTTAATACTATTACAGTTATACACCAGAAAAATACCCGAATGCAGGATTGGAAGAAAATTACTGCAGAAACCCTGATGCAGATGAAAGAGGACCCTGGTGTTACACAACAGATCCTACCATGAGATTTGATTACTGTGCCATCCCAGAGTGTGAGCACCAGGTCATGCATGCTGGAGAAGGTATATTTACTTTTCAGAGAAGGGATGTTCAAGTAGGTAATATTATTTTTGCTATATTTTTTTTGTGCTTTATTTTTACAGATTTTCTTTCAAATTAATCAATTAAATCAAGATGAACTTAAGAAGTTCTCACCAGAGAGGCTGTTTTCCTAACTGGCTTGAGTTATCAAAGTTATTTTGTAAATATAGAAGAAGTAAATTTTTTTTAATCATTTGCTGATATCATTTGCTTGATCTTATCTGCCTTGTTACTCTTGACTCTACTGGCAGAGAACTGCAATGACCTGGGGAAGGACCATATTGCCCTTACACTAGTTATTTAATTGTAACAAGAGTAAAGACTGACCAAAGTGCTGTGTCACACACTGAACTCCCATTAATAACAGTACATGACAAATTCCTCCCTACAAATGAAACATATTCCCAAAGCATTATTAATTTGGCCAGGCTGTAATGCACGGTTTTCTCAATTCCTTTCACTGGCAGCTGGAGCGAACCCCACTTGTCCTTTCAGCATAATCTTCCATGAATAGGCTGGTGCATTCCTTGCTTTGTTTTCCTTCTGCCCAGGACCTACAGAGGAGTGCATGCAGTGTAATGGCGAGGATTACCAGGGAGAAGTTTCAAGAACAGAGTCTGGACTTGAGTGTCAACGGTGGGATGCCCAAGAGCCTCATATGCATGGATTTATCCTGAAACAGTGAGTGACGCTCAGCACTGATCTCATTCCCACAGGGCCTGGGAGACCCTGCCTGCAGACAGCCTCATTGCTACACATGGCTGTTGCTGACTCACAAGTTTCTCTCATTTTCAATGTACAGCTATCCAGAGAAGGATCTGAAGATGAATTATTGCCGCAATCCTGATGGTGAACTTCGGCCCTGGTGTTTTACTACTAACCCGAATAAACGCTGGGAATATTGCAACATTCCTCGTTGCAGTGAGTCCGATTTCCTGAGATCACCTCAGAGGGTAGCTCATTAAAATTATGCAGGGAGTGGGGAAAGAAAAGAAACCACAGAGAGGTGTCTCTGTGAAGCACAGAAAGTGCACGTTAATAAGAAGAATCACTCATTAAACTTCTATTATTAAAATCACGTATGGTCAGTGAGGATGAAGGTGTCGCAAAGTGCAATATGGCCAAGGATGTTATGGGAAATCTTTAACCTCTTTACTTTTCAACTCACCTGGGAGGCTAGGAAAGGTTATATCAGGTAGTAGTTTACTGCTGATAATCATCTTAATTACCAATTATCTTAATTACCATGTGGTCATACTGTGATACTTTACCTGGGTCTGATCAGCACAGCTAGCACTGCCTTTTTCTTAGCAAAGAATGAATCCTGAGAAACAAATTCAAGCCTCAGGAGAAAAACCTGACTTACCAGCAAGCTAGTTTAACCCATTAATCTGAGCACACTACATCTGGATATTTCCAAGGCACTGAATAAAGAGGTAACATTCCCAATTGTAGAAGTGGGTTGCACTTCAAGAAAAAGAAATTTTTACGTGTGGTTTTTTCTCTCTAGAGATTGTTTTCTTATGTATCTGCACTTGCCAGTGATCTAAGCAGTGGTGTGTGTTTGCCAGATGTAGTTCTCTTCAGCATGCTTAATTACAGATGGCAGAATAACTATTTATAGACTTTCATATGATAAATTGTGACAGCTACCATAGCATTTCCATCCTGTGCTTAAAACTTAAAGTATAAGGAACATACCAGCCTTTTAGGGTTATACTCATGTCTTTGGGAAATTCTGTATATTATAGTTATGTGTTGTAAATTCATTTTCCATTTGCCCTCTGCAGGTTCTATGCCTCTGATCATTACTCTTATTTTCTTTGCTGTTCCTCACATGGCAGACCATTTCACTTCCTTTCTTTTTTTCACTATTCCTCCTGTCCCTCTTCCCCAGTTCACTGACTCCAGAGGCTCAGCTCTGAAAGCTGCTCTGCATTTTCACACAAATTTTTTTTGGTCCTTTCTGCCCTTCCATGCACCTGTGTATATTATATTACTGTACTCCATCTCACTTGGGCTTACAAGACTATACAAGACTACTTACTGCCTTTCCTGTTCTGCTCTCAGAGGACAGTAGGCACAGAGTCTAGCTCAATCCAGTGAAGTTATTTACTGGCTGCTGTAAAAGGACAGACACAGGACATCCATCTGGCAGTCTGGAGGCCCATAAAAATGTCCTCTTTGATTTTGACATGACTTTTACCCAGTGTAAACTCTGCTGAAAGAAAAAAAAAAAAAAAAGCATCTTCAACATTACAGAAACAAAGGGGGTTATATATTTTTGAAAGCACTACTTAGCAGTATTCTTCTCCCCTTTCCTGCCCTCTCCTTTTCTTCTTTTTTTCTTCCTGTTACAGCTACACCCCCACCAGTCTCTGGCCTGGGCTCCCAGTGTCTTTCAGGGAAAGGCGAAGACTACCGAGGAAGGATAGCCATCACTGAATCAGGAAATGCCTGTCAGCACTGGAACACGCAGTTTCCTCACAAACATGGCTGGATTCCTGACAGATACCCCTGCAAGTATGCTGAGCCTCATCATTCTAACAAATACCAAAGAACAGCTATTCCCTCTCAATCCAGATGCAGAGGCAAGAGGAGGACAGGTTTCCCTCATTTATGTTAAGTTGTAATTCTCACTGTTTGTCAATGCTCATTACCTCTGTCCAAGTCTTGCTCTTCATTTTTTCTGCCTCCCTGTTTATTCTCATGTACTTTTCTCACTTGTCTCTTCCACATCCCACAGCAGGGCTATAAGTAGTTCACTACTTTTATGTTAAAAATCCCTTGGCTGTGTTTTGGCACATTTTCAATGCATTACTCTTCTGAAGAGTGATGCTCCAAGGACAACATACTCCAATACATCCTTGTGCTCCCAGAGGAACTGGGTTTGCAGAGCATCACCGATGTGCAGGAATAGCTGGGACTGTCCTGGCTTATAGCTCTGTAGTTTGATCCTGCAAGTTTTCCTAGGGAGGTGAAACCCTGTCCCCTCTCACAGGGCAGAGAGCAGTGTGCACCAGTGCTCCTGTGTGCACGCTTCCAGTCTGTCACATCCAGCCTTGCCTGGTTCTTACTGTAATCTCAGGGATATCAGTGCCTGCTCTTTTGAAGTCAGCTCCTATTGCTGCACCTTGACCTCAACAACAAGAGAAGAAAGTGTAAGCATTGGAAAAGTTCTTCCTATATCTTCAGCATTTAGACTGTGAAGTTGAAGACCACTGATTAGTCCCAAAGGACTGATGCATGGGTTAATCAATCTCCAAAAAGAAGAAATACACCGCTGAGTTGAATTCTGTGTGCAGTAGTTGTTAATAGTCATGCACACAACTCTTCTGGATTTCTGTGAGTGGTTTAAAGTCTGTTTTCCTGTTTCCTGTTTTAAGGGGCTTACAGGAAAACTTCTGTAGAAACCCTGATGGAGAGAAGAAGCCTTGGTGCTACACCACCAACAGCAGCATTAGATGGGAATATTGCACAATTCCTCCCTGTGACAGGACTGAACAAGCAATTGCTGGTATGAATAGTGGACTGTACTTGAGCTAAGGACTTTAAAACAGCAAAAGATTTATTGTTTCATATTATAAATGTATTAATTTTTTTTCTGTCACTTTGTCACTCTTAATGTTTGTCTGCCTGGCACGTTGCAAAATCTGCCAAATATTAAACTTTCAGTGGTTAGGAAAATACAATGAAGGATGCAAATCATGAGTTGACTCAACAGAAGAATTACAGGATGAAAGATATTTATGTTTTTATATTTCTTTCTTCCAAAAGTAGGCCAATTATGGCAAGTTCATTGAAAAATGAAAAGGTTTAAAGAGATGAAAAATTGCTAAATAGAATTAAGTCTTAATTTTGGAAGTTAGCCACAAACAAGAGGACAAGAGCTTGGATATAATTAAAAATCACATTGAAACATTCATTCATTTAAGCACAAAAAAAACCAAGAAAGTCTTAGGACAATCAAACAGATAATAAAGAGACTGAAGTTTAACATAATGTCTGTTTGAGAAATATCATGGCCAAAATCACCAGTATCTAATCTTTGATGATTTTGCATGAGGACTTTCTTATCTTTAATTCTGACACGTGCACTTATGCCAAAATAAAGCTAACTGGTGAACCCTTCACTGAAAAAATCTAACATAAGATGTTAAAACTGTGAAAGTTTTCTCAGTAGATTTGGAAATGCCCTTCTGCTGCAGGTGTGATGACCTCACTGGATCCTGCCTGCTTAAACGAGTCATTCATTTTTGTCATCCTGTGTGTCTGAGGCTTTCTTGTGCCTGCTCAGTAAGGACATTAAAGTTACAACGCCAAAGACCCATTTCTGTTGTTCGCCGCAGATGTGCCGGTACAAGTTCCCCTGACAGAGGAGTGCTACCGAGACAAGGGCCAGAGTTATCGTGGCACAGCTTCTGTCACTGCATCGGGAAGGACGTGCCAGGCCTGGAGCTCCATGTTCCCACACAGCCATATAAAAACCCCGGACAGATTCCCAGATGCGTACGTTTGTCTCGCCTTCTCTCGCTTTCTCTGGCAATAACTAATGCTGGCTGTACTATCTTTGCACGGCTATGCTTTAAAACACTGCTAGGGAATATATCGACAAAAGAGAACTTTTCTGAGATACAGAAATGTTTTTGTTAGTCTCATTTGTAAGAATTGTGTTTTCTTGTTATCTAAATTCTGAGTAAAATACAGCTGTGTCCCTTACTTTTAAATCTGACCTTCTGCAACCAACACCAGGAGACTTGCATCCAGAGACAAAGTATCTACTTAAGTATGTGTTTTGTTTATGAATTTGAGACTTTTTGTTGTGGCCTTTCTAATGATTTGATCTGGGGAGGACACAGCATTTATCATACAAAACATGCAGTCAGATATGTCATACTTAGAAATACCACCTAACTGTTCTTTGCAGTTGGAATTGGGCACCCAGAATTGCACACATTGAAATTTCCCATTGATTTATCTTCTTCAGATTAACAAAACTGGACCAGGAATGACTGGACCAGTGACAAGCTAATCAAAATCACTGCTGTGCCAGTTTTTAGTAAGGGCAGGAGAGCAACAAGATTGGAATTACAGGAGCAATTGTGAGGAAATCCATCATGCTTAGTGGATTATAAGCAGGAAGGTTAATAGTTTTCTAATTTTTTGCCCTTTTTATGCTGTCACTCTAATAATTTGAAATTTTCAGTTATATTTTGGCATCAAAAAAATATTGGAACATCCTCAGAGGGGATGATATCTTTCAAAAACATTTTTAAAATTTAAAATCAAGCTGGGAACATGTGGAATTCATGTGTTCTGTCATATTCAGAGAAAAAGCATTTCAGTTCTTTTTTTTTCTGAGACTGCTGTGATTCAGGATAGGGAAATACTGCAGCTCCGCAAATTATTGAAAAGAGAAATTCTACTCCCCCATGCCCCAGCAAGCACAGACATGGGAGTGGTCTCACTGAAGTCAATAGAAATGGGATTTTGGGGGTGTAAGAGGGGATCAATTGCATAAGCATTTGTTTGCCATTATTCTGAATATGAGAAAGAACCCTTTTGACATCTAAAAAAATTTTGGAAAAGCCTAAGTTCCTCCCAGTAGTATGAATCTTCTTATATATTTATTACTAATTCACACATTGTCACAATTGTGTATGCTTACACACACCTGCTTGTAAATTAAAATAATTATTTTATGGGGCGATTATTTAGGAACTCAGTACATTGAACTATTACATACAGAGTATAAGCCAGTAGTTGAATTGTGTCCTTATGCATAAATATATTCAGGATTCCAATGCACATGTGAAATACAACTCTTCACTAGCATGACAACCACAGATGTGTTTCCTAGTAATGGGATATGTGGCCAGAAGTAAAACCAACAATAAATCTATTTATTTGTACATAGTAGATGTACATATTGTACATATTTTTGTGAAGATATTCCTATTCTTACTTGCAGTCTTTTGCAGCATGACTGTTGACTTTATTTGTGCAGGGATTTGAGGGACAACTATTGTAGAAACCCAGACGGTGACAGCAGCCCGTGGTGTTTCACCACTGACCCCAGCACGATATGGGAGTACTGCAATCTCAAGAGGTGTGATGATCACACAGAAGAGCCTGCACCAAATGCCTCCCCTGGAATGATGGAACAAAACACTGGCCTGGCTACACCCACCACATCTGGTAACAGCTGGCTATCTGCATCACCTCCTGTAGAGTTTGTGGGTAAAGGAAAAACAACTTAGCAAAATTATTCTTGGGTGTCATGGTTTAACCACAGCCAGAAACTAAGCGCCATGCAGCTGCTCACTCATTCCCCCATCCCTTCTTTGGTGGGGAAGAGAATTAAAAAAAAAAAAAAGTAAGACTCATGAGATAAGCGTGGTTTAATAATTGAAACAAAATGATGTACAATAACGGCAATAATAATAATAATAATTGTAATGAAAATATAAGAGAGGGATAAAACCCAAGGAACAAAAGTGATGCACAATACAATTGCTGACCAATGCCCAGCCTGTCCCTGAGCAGCAATTAGTGGCTCCATCCAGTGGGTGTAATAAGCATGTTGTTCTACGGGATGGTATATCCCTGTGGCCAGCCACAGCTGTCCTGGCCGTGCTTCTGCCCAGCTTCTTGTGCACCTCCTCACTGGCAGAGAAGGGGAAACTGAAGTCCTTGAGTTAGAGTAAGCACTACTTAGCAACAACCAAAAAATCAATGTGTTAAATTTGTTATCCTGATATTAAACCTAAAACATGGCACTGTACCAGCTACTAAGAAGAAAATTAATTCTATCTAAGCCAAAACCAGGGCACTGACCAGGCTTGCAATGTAACAGCTACATCCCTCCTGCAGATTTCAGATCTGTACTGCTGCATTTTGCAGCAAGTGCTCTTTAGTTAGTATATGTCCTGTAGCCTATGTCATTTTACAGTGCTTTCTGAAGGATGTCTTTTTCATTTAGGTGAACAAGAGGAAAACAGACTTTTCTAGTATTCCTCTAGCTGTGTGCTATTGAAATATGTAACTCTTATTATTATAAGAATTTTGTTTGTGTTGTGCTTTATGTTTTCAGGAGGGTGACCTTAGCTTGTATTGTTCACAGGCAGCTTTGTTTTGCAAAATTAGATAAATGAGGTTTTGCTCTGTCCTCTTTTGTTACTTCCTTAATTAATAGTCCACATTGGTCAAAGGGGTATGACATTTCCTAAAGTATAGTGGGGCTTTGCATGAGTTACTTATTTTGCAAAGGAAGGTGGAAGGGTTGAAGAAAAGACTAAAATTCCTAAACTGAGTTGTGTGCTCTTCTTACATGCAGCAGAAAAAAAGTACCTGTAGCAATGTCCTTGGAAGCAAAAGTTGCTCTTTCAGTCTAATGGGCTGCTGAAATATGCTTCTCTCATGAAAGTGCTTATTGATACCAATTTAGCAAAAACCTTGAAGCCTTCCAGATATTTGCAATATGTTACAGAAAATGTTTAGCCTGAAGTTCCTTGACATGAATATTTAATCACCCTGCATTTATGAATGGAAGTGTTAAAAATCATTAATTTTCCAGTGAATTTACTTTGGGAAGCATAGATAACTGTGAAGTAAGAATAATCTAACTTTGATTATTAGATTAAGATAAATAAATGCTTATAATTTGGACTTTCAAGGCTCAGTAATACTTTCAGAAGCTCAACGTTTCTGCATGAAGCCTAAGAACTGAGGTATACACAGCATTTTTTTCTTAACTCACACAGTCAACCACAACAGCAGGAGAATTGTGTAAGGTAATATCTTACTCATATTAGCCCAGTGTCAGTGTTGTGCTTTCACCTGAAGCAAAGCCTGTAATATTCTGCCTGGACTTAGAGACTGTGGGCAATGCTCATTGATAGAGTCACAAATCATCAGACATAGGTATTCATATCCTTCTATGCCTGCATTTTAAGGAACAGCATTAAAACAGTTAAATTACTTTTGTCCAGATCAAGTAGATCAGAGATGTGGAAAGTTTGGAAAGTTCCATTCTTGTGTGTGTAATTAACCTCACGGTCATCTGGGGATGTACTCACATCCATGACTGGTGGATCTTCAGGCCAAGAGAGTGGCCTGGATGCTGAGAGACAAGGGGTTTCTTCCCCCCCCC
>VXBQ01000412.1:153926-171933 GCA_013400175.1 Phainopepla nitens | reverse complement strand
TCGGTCACATTTTAAAGCCTTTGAAGCTACAATATTATTCCTGCCTGTATTTTGCTGTTTGCATGCCTAGTGTCTCCACTACCAGAGGAGTTACTTTATACTCTCTTTTTCTCCCTAGGCTGAAGTTGGAGGACCTCTGATCTGCCAAGAGGACAGATTTGTCCAGGATGGAGTCACCCTTTGGGGACTGGACTGTACCCAGCCATCAAAGCCTGGTTTTGTCCGAATTCTGGTTTTGTTTCTTGGATCAAGAACGCAGTAGTTTCCCACTGAATCTGGATGCAGGCTAATTTTTCTTGAAAGCTGTCCCTGTGTCAGAAATAACATTCCAAGTATGGTTTTATGACTGGTTTTAAAAATTATGTAATAATTCATAGGAATCCTAAATAAATACCACTACTGGCTGTGTGTAAGTAGCTATTGCAAAGCAATAGCCAAGCTGACCAATTGCTACTGTCTGTCAGAGTATCCGTGTTGTACCTGTGTGAGTCAACCATGGTTGCATGTGAGAGCAGCTGTAAGGCTCCTACTTCACCTCTGTTACACCCCAAATACTTAAATCCAGGAATTAAATTGAAGGTTCCTTTATACTAGTTGGCACAAAGAGAAATCCCAACCAGATACTCTCAAGAGTTGAAAAATCACCCAAAAGCTTACTGGCAAAAACATAGAAAATAAAGGGACTTTGGCAAAATGATTAAATATGGCACCATATTCAACATAAAACTGCTTATCATAGAATTACTTGGCATTAATTTAGTACTTAGCATTTACTCAGCCCATTTCATCTAGAAACCTTTAAACCTATGAGATCTTATGTCACCCACAAAGTTCCATGATAAGAGAATTCAGATAAGGAAGAGAGAGAGACAGAGAAAGACAGAAGAGATTTAAAATAACACACATAGAGCTACCACCTCCTAGTATTCCACTGTGGGTGAGATAGGAACTCCAGGAAGCTGGCAGGGCCAAGACCATGTGCTGGCCTTGTGCTCCTCTATTAAGCCTCCAGGGGCCTTTCCCCTAAGGAGAGACTTCCAGTTGCTTGGCCAGTCAGGGGCTGGGTAAGCACCACCTCCCATGTGATTGATTCATTGATTGATTGACTGACTGACTGACTGACTGACTGATTGACAGCTCTGCCAGGGCTGGGAGGGTCTGGGGGCAGGGCAGAGGACCACCCCTAGCAGCACCTAAGCAGGCATTCCAAGCAACCCAAAAAATGGCTCAAGACACTAAACTTCTCCAGTCTCTGACAACAATCCTGCATCTCAAGACATCAGCCAGCACCAGCACACTGGGACCTTTCATCTCTTGGTCTAATCAGGTCCTGGTCCCATCTAGCAGGCAGAGTAGAAAGGAAAGAAGAGGAAAGCATATTGGAACTCATATAATGGGCAATTGCTATACCAATAAATGTAATTAACATCTTTTTATGCAGTTCATTCCCCCCACCATCCCATGAGTCCAAAAATCACAGGATAATCAGGCTCCAGGGGGGCGAGTTCATGAAGCAGTCTTTCAGCACCTAAAGACTCCAGCAGATCATCCGTGATTCCCTGTGCTCCTGGAGGCATCACTTTCCTACTCTGAGGTTTAGCATTCTCTAACATCAAATAATTTACACAACTGTTTGTGATACTTTTTGGACTTGGAAGCTGACTTTCAAAAAAAGCTTGGCAAATTCAGTTTAGGCAAATTTGCCTTTTGGACTCCACAATCTTACATGTCCAGGCATCCTTATAACCCAAACAAATACACATGTCCCAGATCACCACCTTATCCCTCCCACCAAGCAGGTTTCAGGGAGATTCCCAGAACCTGTACTCAGGGAGAGAGAAGAGGTCGATAGATACCATGGGAAATGACATAGAGTACAATTCTACTAACTAAAATGATCTGAATTGCCTCAGGGGTGGGAGTCAAAAATAACATAACACTCATTCATTCCAATCTCCTCAGCAGATCACTTTCAGGGTCATGATTTCAGACCATAAGCCTTTTCAACCTAACCAAACCCTTCAGTGCTTCTCCAACCTAAATCTTTCTTTCAATCCTTCCCTGTCTACAGCTGGAAAGAATCAGGAGCTGGGTTGGCACGGCCTCTAGTGATTGATTGATTGATTGATTGACAGCTCAGCTAGGCTGGGGGTCTGGGGGCAGGGCACTGTCTCACCAGAAGCAAGGCCTGACCCATCCTCAACTACACATGCAGCAGCATTGGTTTGAGACACTCAGCTTACCCAGTCTCTGACAACCACCCCACATCTCAAGAAAATAGACCAGAACCACCGTGCTGGGACATTTCCTCTCCTGCTCCAATCTAGTAGATAGAGAAGAAAGGAAAGAAGAGAGCATGCTGAAGCTCTTGTAAGGGGCAGCAGCTATTCATAAATCTAGTTAATATCCCTTTATGAAGTGCATTTTCCCGCAGCACCTCCTGAGTCCAAAAACTGCAGGACAATCAGGCTCCAGGGGGAGAGTTCACACAGCAGTCTTTCAGCACCCAAGGAGTCAAGCAGATCATCCATGATTTCCAGTGTGTTCTTGGAGGTGAGAACACTCTTCTTCCCTTCTGTGAAGTTTAACATTATCTAATATTAGATAATTTACACAACTATTTTTGATACTTGAATTTGTAAGCTAGGGGTAGTGTCAAGAGGTTTTTTGTCTCGGGCCTGATATTTAAATTTTGGAATGAGCAGCAATAATTTAGGAGAAGCCTGACAGGTTATCAGCTCCTTCTTGGGCACTGTTAGGAAGCCCACCACTTCCCACACACTCCCAGTACTTTTATCACATGTTGGAGCAGGGAGAGAGATCAGTTCTCCTCCCTCAAACAAGTTTAAACTTTTCATGCAACAGTATGAAACAGTATGGTTAAAAGACTAGAGTCCTTTACCATGTGTTTTCTCTTCAGAAAGCTTTAGTTCATTTCCCCAGTAAAATTCTCAAAAAGTCTCTTGTAACTTAACTAATTCTGTTGCAGGGTGTGGTATTATCACCTTCAGCTCTGCAGTTCATGTACCATATCAGTTTGATATGCTAATTCCTTAACAAAAGGGCAGGGCTGAGTGTGAGCGTCCAAGGGCACATAATGATTATGAAATCAATAATGATAAATCCACCACATGTTAAATCATTCCTACGTGCTGTTTGAATGAAAATGGCTTGGAGAGTGGCTGTGCACCCCTAAAATGCTACTCTGCATAGAAGCTTTGACCACCCCGAATTGGTCAGTAACCAGGCAAGCTTCACCTCAGAGTGAGAGACACTGAGTAATAGTGACAAAGTGACAACAGCTCATGGCAGAAGGCAGTAATGGTGCCCCTTCACATATGAAATATTCGCATCCAATGCCATCCATGACACATCCTGATGGCAATGTGGTTGTTCAAATCCAAACTCATGTCCTGAAGGCAGGGAAGTCACAGAGGTTGCGGCAGAAAGGACGCCCAGGTGCATGCAGTCTCAGAGTTGCTGCACTGTGCTGGAAGGAGAGGCAGGCAGGCTGCACAGTACTCGGGGGTTGCAGCACAAAACAACAAAATGGGACCAAGTTAGCACTGAGGGGTAGTAATCATCAGCTCTAGTAGCTGGATGGATAATCAGAGCTAGTTTTTTTCCTTGTTTGTTTGTTTATGTGGAAGAACTTAGTAAATATTTCATTTTGAACCATTGTTGACTCTCTGAATGTGGAGGTCTTGGGAGTGTTTCACGTGCCTTTTGCTGGGGGACTGGATTAACACACATTGGTAAATAACTGAGGGCACACACATGAGTCAGTGCTTAGACACAAATTTTTGATTTAACAACATTTTTACTTAAGAAACCCACAGGGTTATCGTGGATTTTATGCAGTGTAAATGCTTCTTTTACTACGTACTTGTCTGGGAACATAAATTGTCAGTGTAAAAAAGCTAGAAAGCTGTGTTGCATTTTTGTTCCTCCTACTCTTGTAATTCTCTCTTGTTTATAAAGCCTTCCACTAATGTATTTTATTTGTAAGCTTAATAACAGAGACAGCACAGTGGAAAAGAATCTTTAACGAGAGGCTTCTGACAGGCAGAACAAAGTAACAGAAGGATGAGTATCAGTCTGTCTTGACTGGAAGCAAAAAAACCCTGGTGACAGCTCCCTGCCACTGCTCCGCCGCTCGTGGAAGCAGGAGAATAGTACTTAGTGAAGTACATGTTTTTGTTGAAAATGTAAAAGGCAATATACTGAGCATAGTGCATAATATGTCAGTGATTCACCTTCCTCCTTCATATATGTATTCTTTTTTCCATACTGCTCTTCTGCTCAGTTTCCCCCCACCCAACACTCCTTAGGCTTTGAGCTCTCATTTACCCAAGCTGTCAAATTCCTGTGAAGGAGAAGACTTTTTCCGGGACTATTTTACCAACCACAAGGAAAATAAAATACAGGTTCCTGAACTAAAACATAGCATTGATTTTTATAGAAAATTAAAAACTGAACTTTTCCTTTATGTTTTGGCTGCTGCAAATCATGGATGCACCTGGAATACAGCCAAGTGATAATACAGGTTGCAAGGGACACCTGGAGGTGAGCTCATCCCAACACGTGCTCAGAACAGGTTCAGGTATGTCAGATTGCTTGGTGCCTTGTTCCAGTCAAATTTGGAATGCCCCCAAGGACGAAAATCCCACATCCTCTCTGGAGCCCTGTCCCAGCATCTGAACACCTCGGTTGAGGAGTAATTTCTCCTCATATCTAACCTTAATTTCTCTTGTTACAATTTGTGTCCTTGCATTTTGTCCTTCACCTGCTGCTCCTCCAGGATGACTCTGGTCCCTTTTCCCTCAGCTTTTCACTGGTTACATGTAGCCAGCAATAAGATCCCACCCTTTACTCTTTCCTCTCCAGGATGCAGATGCTTCTCCGCCTTCCTCATACACCACATGGCAGCTTGGTGGCCCTGCACCTCCAGGGCTGGGCCCACTCCAGTCTGCCTTCTACCAGCAAGACCAGAAGTGGCTGTGGCAGTCCAGATGTGGTCTAAGGAGCACTAAAGAGACTGAAGAATCTCTTCCCTAAGGCTGCTGGCTGAAGTTGCCACAGCAGGGCTCTGTACGGGCTCTATAACCCGACTGGCCTTCGCTGTAAGGACGCGGTGTGCCACAGCCCGAGCCGAGGGCCGAGGGCCGGCCTCTGCAGGGTAGCTTTGTGTACATTTGGCATCCTGGTGCACAGGGCCATTCCTGCTGCACGCAGGACTTTGCCTCTGTCGAGCTCGATTTGCAGCCGCACACGCAGGCAATAGGTGGCACTGATGGACGATATAGTTTGCCCTGTCCCCGAGAAAACGTCACTGCGGAAGGGAAAGCCGAGAGGAGAAACTGGGATTGTGCCCTCACTCGGAGCGGCGGCCAGGCAAGGACGAGCATGTGGCCGGAGAGCCTTTCAAACGCATGGTGGGTGAGATCTCCTCGGCACGGGGAGGAGGGACTCCAGACCGGGCTCCCTGGGGCTGGGGGTGGGAGAAAGCCCCGGGAGGATCACCAGCTCATCGGAGAGTGGGAGCAGGCAGCTGAGTTCTCCTGAGCGTGAGTGCGGACGAGGTGCTGTTCTGCTGAGCCTTGTTCTGTGTCGCTCAGAGAGCTGCTTCGAGGACAGGCTTGCTTGGTTAGCAGCGCAGGGTTGATGCTACTGCCTTGGGATCTGGTTTCACACCTGTGCTCACCGACCTCCAGGATGTAAGTGCAGGGGGATATTCCTACCTATTGCCTAAGTTATTCGTTCTTAGGAGTCCTGTTCTTCCATGTCTGGAAGCGATTTAAGGAAAGAAAATTACACATAGGCTGTCTCAGCAAGTGTTACCAAATTGCCTTGGAGGCTATTGGGATATCCAATACATGCTCCAGGTTCTGCACTTCAGACAGCAGAGGGAAACAATTCTAGGTGATAACAAGCAACCAGCGGACTTGTTTTTTCATGGATTAGCAAGTCTTTTTCTTTTCTGGCATTTGTTTTGGTTTGTTTTCTCAAAGTACTATAATTATTGTACCAAAGAACTCCCTAATGTAGCAGTGTTCCACATGGTGGGGTAACAAGACTTGCTCCTATTGTTGCTAGATTTTAGATTGTGCTTTTGTACCAGAATCCACTAGGCTTAAAGAGAACTGAGGAGGATACTTGGTTTTTCTAGCAGGCAGGAGAGACCTAAAGGCTTGATATCCAGTCAGGAGTAGCTGAAAGTGTCAAAGGTACAGCAGCTCATTAAACTCTGAACGGGGAAGGGTCCCTCAAGCTTCTGCCAGTGCCAGCCCTGCAGCACGATCAGCACCACATGGCTGGCAGCAGAATAACCCTGAATTGCCCTGCTGAGGCTGTGCACCTATTGCAACACAGCAGTCAAAGTAAACGATTTTCTTGGCTGAAGTTACACAGCTGCTCACAAGATGAAACACTGCAAGGACACCTATACAGTTGTTTGCTGCCTTTTTTCTAAATTGTGCCGAAGAAGGGAATATTATGGCAACAAATTATCTAGGTAAAGCACAGCCCAGAAACACTGTCTCTTCCTACCGAGGCAGTACTTTGTGAGCCCCTCTCTGCCCACCCTATTCAAAGAGTAGGAAAAATAATGGCAGAGGTTGCCAGGTGGCTAAACAGCTTGTGATCAAATCCCTGGGCAATGAGCAGTGCTGGCAGGGCAAATTCTTTGCACCACCCACAAGGGTTGGAATGGGACAACACTATCAGACTGTAAGGATCTTTCTGTTTTTTCCTCTTTTGTAGGGAGAGCATCTTGTCCCAGATCAGGTGAGTGAAAGAGCTGTTCTGTGCTGCGGTCTCCTCTTTTGGTTAGTGCCCTGATTGGGGCACAGCATCATCCCTTCCATACTCTGGATGACAACAGCAACAAAATATTCACTCGCAGCCCCCTTGCAGCCCCCTGCAGGAGCCCCAGACACCTCTACTAATTCCTGAGGGAAACTGGAGAACTTGAAACACAGGTCAGAGGGATGGGAAGGTACACTACATTTAGGACTGCATGTCTGTCAACTCCAGCTCTGGTAACTTGGTTCCCACACCTGAAGTCTGGGACCTTGCTGTTTAGAATAGAAATAGGGGCAGCAGCAGGCACTCCTTACTTGACAGCTATGGGGGAGAGCTAGGATTGCCCTAAGAGATGATTGAATCTGTAGGGGAGCTGTGTATGAAGCACTGGCAAGAGAAGCATGTCCAGTGCATCCAGCTCTCTTCAGCAGCTGAAGACTTTTTTCTCTCCTCCTGCTCCTCAGCCCACTCAGCTCATGCAGTTTTTATTCCTGGACAAGTCCAGATGCTACTGTCTCATTCACTGCAGTACCTGCCTCAAAGTAGATTGGCCCATATCCTATTGAACTTTGTCCCCCTGGGCATCCCAGTTCATGAGGAAAGGGACAAGGAAGAATTTGCTGATCAGCAAGTCCTGATCAGCAAGGACTAGAGACCCCTAAGAAGCCTTGGTAGATAGAACCTTACCCCAAATCTTACCTATGATCTTCAAAAATAGTAGAAATGGCCAGTCCCTGTTGACTGCCTGGGATTCATAGGCATTTGTCCCTGCTCAGTCCCAATGGATGTGCAAACAAGCCTCAGCACAAGTCCCTTTGACATCGCTTTTGTTGAATACAACAATTTTGTGCCTCCCCAGGTCTTTTGAATATTCTCAGAAGAATGCAGTCCTGGTGCCTGCAGCTGCCGTGGGGGTTGGAGGGATACTACTTTGCTGGCTCCAATCTGGACACAAGATGAAGATTATTGACATGGGCAATGGGTGGTGGGGCTCAGGTGAAAGGCCTCCCATAGGGAAAGAAGATGCAACCATCCATCCCTTCAAGATTGAAACATCTGACAAAGAAATTGAGGTACTGCTGTCTTGGGGCTAAGGAGGGGCAGAAAGCTGCAAGGGAGGTGGCAGTCCATCACCCACCTCACTGCTTCAAGCTGATGCCTTGGGGGGTGACAGCAAGGCACTTCCATGTGCCAGGGCAGCTACCCAGCTCCATTAGATGATGCTCTGGCTCAACATTGTTTATGAAGGGGATATGAGCTCCAGTCCATTGCAATGTCCCCTAAAGACTTTCTGAGTCAACAGCCCCTCTGTGCAAGCCAGGGCTTCTCCTGCAGAAAGGCCATGCTCTGAGCAGCAGACTTCGACAGTGGGTCTGTGGATGCTGGAGCAGGGCAGGAGGACATTGGGACAGCAGTGGCACCAGAAGAGCAGGACTGAGGGGCTTCCACAGAGGAAAGGGCTGTAAGGCTGAAGAGGGATGGCGTCTTGACAAAGTCATAGCTCCTCCATCCCTGCATGCCTGTCTCTAATTATCTGACCAAAAAGCAGCTTGAGCAGCTCAAGGTGAGATTCTTATTCTCCCAGCCAGAAGTGCTGCCAAGCTCCTAGCGCCAAAAACCCTGAAGTGAGTTAGCAGCAAGCCAAAAGTAGGACTCAGTACTCCAGGATGCCCATGGGGAACTTGTACCTGTAGAAAATTGTATCCCCATATAAACCATTCTGACGGTCATATAGAGTATGGCACTTCTTCAGGAGAGCTTGTGGTGTCCCAGAGAGCAATACAAAAGCCAGCAGAGCCAGGAGAGCCTATCTGTGCCTGCTGTGGCACAGGGCACATGCCAGCAGCTGGCCAGCCTGGCAAGAAGGGCTCCTTTCCACAGGATCTGCACCGGCGCCTGGATCAGTTCCGCTTCACACCGCATCTGGAAGGAGCCGCCTTCCACTACGGCTTCAACTCCAGCTACCTGCGGAAGGTGGTGGCCTACTGGAGGAATCAGTTTGACTGGCGCAAGCAAGTGGAAGAGCTGAACAAATACCCCCACTTCCACACCACCATTGAAGGTGAGGGGGCTTCTGTGGCTTGAACAGGTCTCACTCGGAAATGCACAGCGAGAAGGAGGAGGTGTAAGAAGTGACAATATTTGAGATAACCTATGCATAACAGCTTAGTGATATGAATGAAATATAACTAGTGGAGGCTCTATTATTAATAACCTTATAGGGATTAAGACCATTACACAGTGGCAATAAGACTAGGTCTGCTTCAAGATGGGCTTCATCTGGCTCTGAACCTGTGCTAACTAAAGATGAGGTGCTCTTCAGCGATTGCCTTGAAGCTACCTTTGAAAACTGTGTAATTTAGCCAGACTGAGGCTTGAATATCTCTCCCCACCACCCAGTAGTTTAGCCAGGTGAGCTTAGCCAGACTTTACATAAATGATCTCTAGATTAGGTTAACCATACTTTACATACGTGACCTCTAGTTTAGACTTCTATCATTACCTGTTTCATGTTTCTCTTTTAACTACTGTAATGTTTTTGCATGTATCTTACCCACATTATACTATTCATTTAAGTGCAGCTCTACTTATATACTCTGAGATCAGTTTCTCAGGAGATGGATGCTAATCTCCAGTGACCCCAGTATCTGTAGCTGGGGTCAATATCTCTGTCTGTATGTAAAAGATGAGACAACAGACACTATGCAAGGCATCTCCTTTCAGCCAGACCTCTTCTTGCAGTGGGCTGATTGTGGAACTTCTGCTCCAGAAGCTAATTACAGTTTTGCCGCCCTCCTTCTACAGAATCCAGAGCAGAAACTGTGATGGTCCTAGAGCTTTAATTTTTCTTTCTTGGATGTGGCAGGGATTGATATCCATTTTATCCATGTGAAGCCATCCTATGTTCCTCATGGTAAAGCTGTTCAACCTCTGCTGCTGGTTCATGGCTGGCCTGGCTCCTTCTATGAGTTCTACAAGATCATCCCGCTGCTCACAGAGCCTGCCAAGCATGGCCTGAATGAGGGTGATGTGGTGTTTGAGGTCATCTGCCCCTCTATCCCAGGATATGGCTTCTCAGAGGCCCCTCACCAAAAAGGTAAGCAATGAAAAGGCTCTGGGTGAATTGCAGTTTTTGGAGTAACACTTCAACACTTCCCTGGCAGCCCTGGGCACTGCAGTTTGTGAGTGCAGATGCCTGGCTCTTTACTAAGGCCACTGTGGCTGAGACTCTGGGGCTGGCTCTGGAGATTTACAACACAATCGTAACTGGAAGTCAGGTCTGATTTTGCTTTGCACTGAATTTCTTTCATCTTGTGTTCACTTTATTTCCAAGAAGTGAGGCAGAGCAGCATTGCACACTGTCCCTTCCCACAGCTCCACACACACATGCCTCGGTCAGGTCACAGTCTTGGCCAGGGGAGGAGCTCTAGGACAAACAGGTCTCCTGTGTTTCTCTTTACCTACAGGGTTTGACACCATAGCAACTGCTCGGATATTTCATAAGCTGATGAACAGATTGGGTTTCAGGAAATTCTATGTACAGGGAGGAGACTGGGGATCTCGTATTACCACAAACATGGCCCAGATGCTGCCACAGTAAGTAGCAAAGTGCAGAAAAGCTGCCTCCAGTTCCTACCCTGCCTTCTGGCTCCGTAGTCCTACCTTCTGTTTGCCCTGCTTTTCATCCCCTTCTGCTTCCCTGTTTCCTTCAGGGACAACCCCATGCTGCACATTCAATTGCATTGATATGCTTTGTATTGAAATATCTGTTTTAAATCATGATGAACCTGAAAGGGTTTGTGTATTTGATTCAGTCTAGTGTTTATCTCACAGCTGCAGTCAGACATGTTTTCTAGAAAACTTGGAGACAGGAAATGGCTTGATTTAACCCTTTATTCCTTAACTTGCTTTTAGATCTGTGAAAGGGCTTCATGTGAATCTTGTTTTCATCGCCAGACAAAGTTTGGGAAGGATGATTCGTACAATGCTTGGGGCTTATGTACCATGGCTTGTAGGTTTCAGTAGGGAAGATGCTCGACGTTTGTACCCTTTCCTACAGAAGAACGTATACGACGTCCTGCGAGAGTCTGGGTACATGCACATCCAAGCCACCAAACCAGACACTGCAGGTAATGTACCTTCTCTGTATCCCTGTGAACATGGAGCACTAATCACTCGTGGTACATGAAAACAAAGGCCAGCCAAATTTGAGAAGCAATGAGTTCTGGTGAGTTCTGGTGACTGAGTACAAGACCCATGTGGGCAATGAGTTCATGGGGATGAGAACTGTGTAAAATGAAGTTAAAAGAAATCACTTGAAAAAAGATGGAGATTTCAAGTATGACTTTTCAAGGTCTTTTAAATAGCATGCCACTTGTCTTGGGAATGAACCCCTATGCAAAGAGTTTCTCAAAAGTAAAACATAGGGTCCTGAAATTGAAGCTTCGAGAAGTAAATGGGGCTGAAAACAAGAAAAATACCACAGGCACAGAGGTGCAATGTGAAAGTTGCAGAAAGGTAGACAAAGACAGAATGCTGACATCCTGGGGCCAGTGGATAAGGACTACGAAGAAAGATACAGCCATTTCATAATGCTTAAAGGAATGCTTTGCATCAGTTCCCGCTAGAGAGGATTCTGGGGTATGGATTTATTGAAATAATCCTTCGTCAGAGAAGACAGCAGAGCTGTCTCAGGCTGGTGTCAGATTTGGAGACCAGAGAACAAACAGCCTCCCATCCCAGCAATTCACCAAAGGAGAAGAAGTACAAGCTCAAACTGGAATGTCCATGAATGCCTAGACTATTCCTTGAAGTGATTGCAAACCCAGAGAAACAAAAGGATAAACCATATACCAGATGGGAGGGAGTTGTGGTGGTGGTGATGTTTCTGGTTGCTTGGGTGTTTTTAAGGGACAGAAAGTGAAGGTATTCACAGAAAAAATTAAGATTAGTACGTCTAGTCTCTGATCAAGAATATGACAGAATTGTTTAAGCAAGGAGAATTGATTTACAGGGGGTAATATCACAGGGAAATAAATCATGCTTCAAGAATCAGAGCTCTGGCAGAATCAAACAGCTGTAGATCCAATAATGGAACTCATATAACTTGCAAAAATATTTTGTTGAGACTCCTCCCCCAGCATTCTTAAGAAATTGAACTGCCTTAAGAGAAGGATTAAAACTAGTTAACATGAGAATCCAAGCACAGGAATAAATCAGCAAGTTCCAGGGGAGGGAGAGAATCACAAAAATCTCTGCTGACACCTATAACATGCAGCAAGATCCTAACTTCTCCATGAATAAAAGTTAATAATTAGATGTAAAATTAGCAGCTATCCAACCTTTAGTTTATAAGTCACTGGTTGATAAAAATCAGTCAGTAAAAACTGATATCAACAAAGTTCAAAGCAGATTAGATGGGTTCAAGTGGGTTCAAGTTTGGCTGCTGCCATATGGGAGAATCCAGGAGTCAAGGGTAGTGCTCTCAAAAATCAGCTGGATGAATGATTAAGGCAATTTTTCAAACTCAAAAAAAAAATGAAAAGCAAAACCACAGAATCCATGATATTCTGAATCTGTTGCATTCCTGTTAGCCCTGATTCATAAATATATTTTAGAGTCAGAAGAATACATCCCATCCTAAGCAGGACAGTGCTCCCAAATATTTTATCTGAAATTTCTCTTCAGAGTGTCATCTCTTTACATCTGAATTTGTCCCTTCTGCCACACATCACCAAGAAGTCAATGGGACTTCTTAGCTCTCAGCTTCTTTTGTATAGGAAGTATCTGAATTTGTAGTGCCCTCAGGTACAGCTGGAATTCCTTTGCAGGGAATTTGTCACAAATAAAGTACTATAAGGTAAAATACTGTGATAAATACAGACTTTCTACTGAATTCTCTAGAAAACTCTAAACATTTCACAGAAGTCCAGTTGAACTTGTACTGAACTATTGCAATGCCAGGCAACTGCAACAGCTCTTCTCCTCAATTAGGTTGTGGACTGAATGACTCCCCAGTGGGGCTTGCTGCATATATCTTGGAGAAATTCTCAACCTGGACAGACAAATCATTTCTGAATAGAGATGATGGAGGCTTGGAAAGGTAAGAAAACATGTTATTCTGTGAGAAGTCTCACAGAAAGAATGACTGGCGGGAACTAATATGAGGATACAGGTAAAATACTGGCCTGTCAAAGCTGAAATTTAAGGATGAAAGGCTGACATGACAAGCAGTAGTTTAAACTCAGAGCAGACTGCCTGCACACTACTGCTTCAGCACCAGGCAGTTTTGCTCTGGACACACAGGTGCCAATTAATTTGCTGCTTGAAAATAAGTGGAGAATAAGAGGGACAGCAGTTCTTCAGGGCATGAGCCCAGTATAGAGCACTAAGGAACAGCTTCTAGTTAAATTTCTTCCTCTCTCTCAACAGCAAATACTCTCTTGATGAGCTTTTGACCAATGTGATGATTTATTGGGTGACATCCTCCATTGTGCCCTCAATGCGATACTACAAGGAAAACTTTTCCAAGGACCCTGATCTAAGTGCTCATAACAGGTAATTGCGTGGCAAGTTGAAAAGCAGATCTGCAAATGAGGCTGAAACATTTGCCTGTGTCAACAGTTAGATCATTTACAACAGCAAATGTAATTAGTTCTAAGAAAAATAAAAGTCCAGATTCTTATGTGCTTTTGATAAGTATAGTTAAGGGTCACTTTTCTTTTGAACGTGTAATGCACACAAGGTAGCTTGCAGCCAAGACAATGCAAGAGACTTATGAAAGCACCAAGCACAGTTGTCTTGCATTCAAAACACAAGTCTATATACTTATTCACCAAACAAATGTGACTTGTGACTCAGTTCAGTAAAAAACCTCAAGATCGTGGGCACATCAAAGAGAGAAGTTTAAACTGAATTAGGAAGGCTATTGCTTGCTGGAGGATAAGCTAAGAACTACAAGAGTTAAGCACAAACCTAGGGTAGCAATTTGGAGAGCAGTACTTGAAACCCAGCACCTCATGACAGCAGGTACATTAAGATTATTTAAGAGAGGTTGACCACAAAATGCTGCTGAGCAGACTTCTCCAAGTAACTGATCATCTAAACAAATGGGGGAAGTCTTTCTTTGTGGACTGAACCAGCCCATTTCTCCTCTCCAGAGAGTCATTTGTTATGCATTTGGTACCAAACTCTAAAGCAAACAGGAGCTGGCTCATTTCTCAAAGAGCTATGGTATCTTTTCATGTAGCACAACACTGCAGCTTACAAAAGTTAAGCACAAAAATGGGAACCATTTCAAGATCAACCTGTGTGCAAAGTTGGCTGTACTTTACACCTCTACAGGTATAATCTTAAACTCAATGATACCTAAATAGAAATGAAGCTCCTCAGCAGAGTGCAGACCACAAGGTGCACTGCACAAAGTGGGGAATCTTCAGCTGAATGTGCTACCAGAGACAGAGGTTTTTAATGACTTCCCCCAGGACTTGTTTCATCAATGCAATCAACTTATGTCTTCCAGGGTTGGCGTGTATGTTCCCACAGGGATCGCAGCTTTTCCTCAGGAGATTGTACATGCACCACGAGTCTGGGCAAAGGATGTCTACAAGAACATCGTCACTTACACTTACATGCCAAGTGGAGGGCATTTTGCTGCCTTTGAGGAACCAAGGCTTCTGGCACAAGACATCATGCAGTTTGTCCAAAAAGTGGAACAGCTGTGAGCCTGCAGTTGAAACACAGGCATAGAACAGAAGCAAGTCGTTCTACCAGTGGCAGAACCTTTAGATTGGATTTGTTTAATCCAGCCAAAAAAATCATACATAGAAACCAGCATTTCATTTTGATAATAATTACAGTACTGATCTTTAAAAATCAAGTAATACATGTTTTCATTTAAAAAAAACAAACCAAAGAATCCAAAAAGCATTTTGTATTCTTTTGTTCCCAGCACCATATCATTGCTGCATTCATAGTTCAAGTATAAGAGAATATGTAAACAGTTTATTGCAGTAACATTGCACTCATCTGAGGAAGAGAGGTGAAAGGAACTGGTCAAGGATTCTGTTTAAAAGCATCTTTAAACACTTGGGCACCTGCATTCTTAAACACGTGTTACAATCAGCTTTGGTGGAAGCATAAAGGGTTTTGATCTCCTGAGCACAAACAATCCTACATTCAAGTTATATTTCCTTCAAGAGACCTGATATTTCATATTCAAGTGGGCAGCTGCACATAAGGCAGCTTTCTTCACTCTAAATTTTCCCCTAGAACGAGCTTTAAGAAGCAGCTGCTGCACATTGTAAACAGCTATTAATGTAATACACCAGAGCGCACTCTAGTGTTCTTCAAGTTCAAAAATATCAAATTAAGTTCCTGCTACTTCTATCATCTCATTCCATTCCAAAAGGTCAAAGTTAAAATATGACGAAGTGTAGAGAGTTACTTCAACCTTTACCCTCTTTACAAAGCATTTTTACCACCCCATTGTGCATTTTTGACTAGTAACAGCAAGTAACCTCACTACCAGTAGGTTCACGTTTCTCTCCAAATGGGATGGAGTTATTTGAAGCTACTTAAAGCTCATTACAGCACAGGTAACTGCCTAGGTGACTGAAGACACCTCCAGCAGCTATATAGTTCTAACTATATATCTGCTAGTTAGGTATAAGCTCTCAGGGCTTCTCTCCCCATCCTGTTCTGCAGTAGACACCAGCCCAGAAGAACAGGCTCAAGTTCTGATTCTAAGTGACATCATCTGACTAAGAACAGGAATTTGGCAGGTAAAGATCATAAACTTGATCACATTCCCCTGACTTCTATGCATTTCAAAATCACATTTAAGACTAAATTTCTTCCTTAAGTGAGAGTAATCTTCCATTATTGGAGCAGCACTTCTGACTTTCTCTGAAGAGGGTTAGCAAAGAAACTGCTTATTTTTAATCTTATATCTAACCAATTGTCAGGGCTGTTACACAAAGATTGGTAAAAAAAAATTAAATTTCTTATTGCTAGCCTGCTTCCACTGTACCAGTCTCTTTCAATCTCCAAGACAGCCCTAGCTACAAGATTTTTCAGTTGCTGAAAAGTCTTAACTTGGAATGTTAAGGAACAGAAAGTGAGATATGGGGAAGTGTAATTTTTATCAAATAGATGGGTAAACACTCGAGTACTCCGGTGGGGTGCACACCTCGTCAGCTGAGGCAGCGTCGGGAGCTGCGGCTGTGCCTCGCAGGGCTGCCAGGGGGCCCCTGGAAGCGGCTCCGCCCAGCTCCGCGGCAGCCCCGGCGGCTCCAGCCCTTTGCAGAGGGCCTGCCTTCATCCTGCCCCATTCTTTACTAGCCGGAAATAAATCCCTCTTCTGCAACAATGTTATCTCTGTGGCCCGCTCCAGTTTTGCCCTCTGGTTTTCGTGCTATGGGGAGCCTTTTAAGGACTGCAGAAGGTTTTCCTCACAGAGTGTTATTTTGCAGGAAGTAACTTCACCTAAGATAGTCTGTGGGTAACATGGCAAAGGCAGGGTCAGAAAATGGCCATATTAAAATTCAGGAGGAGATTGTATGTATACAGCATTTACCAGCTCAGCAAGCACGCAGCAGGGGAGTTTTATTCCCAACACATTAATTCATCCCATGTCACAGATCAGCTCCCTAAAGAATCACCGGACCTGTGTGCAACTGTGCCTTAAAGTGGATTTGCCTTCAACGACAACTCAGGAAATAAGGACAATAGATGAGCACAACAAGCTACAGGAAGGCAGTAGACACCGTGAAGAAAAAAAAACTCAGATAGACATGTTTCAAAAATACATGGTTACATTTGCTAAGATTAACATGTAAAGAAAAAAAAAAAGGTAATCAATATTCCAATTAAATTTCCACAGAAACCATTCACTCACTAAAGCCTTTGAGGGTCACTGGTGCTTGGAACCAGACATAGTCCTCCCAAGTGGGTGCCGTGTGCTGTGGAGGTGAGGCACTAACATGGAGGTCTCCATCACAGGACAACCTAACAGTCAGCTTCCTCCCTCGGGTCGGCACTTGGTAGTCGAGCTTGGGCCGGAACCACTCAACACCGCAGTCCCGGTGTCCTTGGACCAGGACAAGAGTGCCTGTGACAGGGAGAGCCTTAAGTTCACTGAAGACATCAGCAACAAAGAGGCGGTGAAAGAGCTGGCGAACACAGGGCGCAGTCTGGAGGCTCTCTTCAGCAGAGCCCTCGCAGAACCCTTCCAAGTTCAGCTCATAGAGCTCCTTGGGGTTCATGACGTTGCCTCCAAGCAGGAAGAGAACCCGAGGAACCAGCGTCAGACTAAACATGACTTCCAGGTGCTGGAACAATCCCTCCAGCTCCATCAGCAGCTGCTGGCACTTTCTGCTTGCCAGACCCAGGGAGAGGGGCTTCTCAATTCCATCTCCACTCTGGAAAACAAAAATTCAGATTAGCACATTTAGTTATGAACATGCGTTTGTTCTAATATACTCTGCAGAAAGTGTGGCCCATCCCAGAGGGTCAAGGAACAAGAGGTCTGTGCTCATTTTGAGAGCTATAGGTGCCCACATCGGGAAGACGCACATCTTCCCTCCACATCAGGGGATGCAAGAGGAACACAAAAGCACAATCCATAGCCACTCAGTTTGAATCTGAATCACGCTATTGATGAATTCCAATAGGAATTGGAAGCCCATCTTTCGAAAATCAGCCTGAAATCATTTAATAGCGTGTTTGTTTGGTTTTTTGCTTAGAGGTTTTCGTGTAACAAACAAAGCAGTGACACGCTTCGAACGGAAGGTGGGAAACAATCAATTAAGAGCAATTTGTCGACTTTCAGCAGCCTGAACTTAACGCTGCCTTTGCCCCGTTTTTAAAAGAAGAGGTAACATTTAGGGATGCAGCCGCAACAAGCGCTTTACTTTAAAAGCAGCGACACGTTGTTGTGCGAGTCACCGAGCGAGCAAGCAAAACTCAAACGCCATGGGCCCCCAAATGCCCCGGCCCGGGGGCCGCCTCCGAGTACGGGGCCGACCCCGCGGCCGCCATTCCTCACCTGGGCCGCCTGCCGGCAGAAGTAGGCGAGCTGCTCGTAGGGCAGCGGGAGCTGGTTCCGCTGGTGCAGGACGTGCTTCAGGAGCTCGCAGGCGAAGCGGTAGCCGCTGCCCCGGCACACAGCTCCCGGGAACGCCACGGCCACCGCAGGGCTGCC
>VXBQ01000412.1:130144-142625 GCA_013400175.1 Phainopepla nitens | reverse complement strand
TGGGTCTCTGCGGGGCCCTGGGTCTCTGAGGAGCCATGGGTCTCTGCGGGGCGCTGGGTCTCTGCGGGGCCCTGGGTCTCTGCGGGGCCGTGGGTCTCTGCGGGGCCCTGGGTCTCTGTGGTGGGCAAGGCCATGGTGGGGTGGGAAGGTGGGGGCTGCACCCTGCCAAGAGCGTGCTGAGGTGGGGGAAGCCTGTCAAGTGGTGGTATAAATGAAGGGAAGGCAGTTTAATAGTTGCAGGAGTGACCTGTCCCTTGGAGGGAGCACCGATCCAGCTGAAAACTGCTGCATCCCCAGCGGAGATGAGAGAAAGGAGATGCTGGCTCAGGGTCACTGCTCAAGCAGGATCCCTTTTTTTCCCATTCTGGCAGTGGGCCCTGGGTATTCCAGTGACACAGTCTTTCCACCAATGCCTGCAAGAACGACAGGCCCCAGCTGCCAGCAGGCTCTTCCCTTTGGTGCTAGTGGATCACAAAGAAAGCTGCCTGGGGGTGGGGGACTTCAGCTCATGGCAGCAGCACTGGTGTTTTCTGCCCCAAAGGGGGGTGCTGTGACCTTTTCTGAAACAGCTGATGGCTGGTCTCACCTCATCCCTGCCATCTGTGGCATGACTGTTCTTGGTGCCATGGTCTTCTTAATTGCTGTTTTGTTGTCTTGAATTTTTCTAATGCTGGGGATTGTCCCTGTTCTCCAAGCATCTATATAAATGTACAGAATAAAGATGTTTTATTGAGCTTGCTGGCTGAGTTGTACAAAGAGCAAGGGTGGAGCTGGGCTCTTATCCTGCTGCCCTTGGAGCTGGGTCACAGTTGGAGCTGGCTACCCTTCACCCACTCCTAAGCTTCCTGCGTTCAGCCCTATAAATACCGCGCCATGGTGTGGAAAGAATGCACGCGCTGCTGTTTACAGCGCTGCTGTTTACAATCCTGCGCTCCCGGCTTATCTGACTAAGCCTGGGTGTGCAGCCTGAGGTGACAGGCAGCCACGTCACCCTGAGCACAGCGCTTTGGGCTGTTGTGGGCGGAACAGGCTGTGGTGAGAGCCTCCTCACAGTCACAGATTCCTCCAGAGCCTAATTAAAGAGACGCTTTCTAGGACACACATCTAACCAGTGATTTGTTTTTAAAATAGCTTTGACCTTATCAAGAGGTTCATGACTGCCTTGTCTCCATGAGAACAGGTTGTTCCCTTGGGACAAGTAGAGGCAGAAAGGTTTCCCCTCTGGAGATGACTTGTGACCAAAAGGATTTACCTCTTCTAAACTTGTTTTTGTGTCAGATAGTGGCATCTGCAGAGTCCAGTCCTGCCAGACGCTTAGGAAATGACATGTGCCACTGTCACGGGAGATGAGGCAATCCTGCTAGACTGGCTGCTGTTTCTCTTCACGTGAGGACTTTGGGAAACTTGTCACTTTGCAGTGTTAGGACTGTCATTAGTGGGAGTGACTCCATAATTCCTTCCTCTACTGATTACCAGAGCTGCACGCACCAGAATGAGCTTCTTGTTCTTCTTGAAATCTCACGACTGTGTTGTCAGGTGTTAGACTCCAGTGACAGTAATATAGCAGCATCCCAGCACAGGCTGTCTGCTGGAAGGAGAAAGCAGCTCAACAGCTGCATTTAGGATGATGCAGTTTAGACAGCACATAGGTACAGAGCTGCAGTTTGCATCATTATCTGCTGCCTGAAAGGCTCTTTCTCCCCCTGGCCAAGGAAGGGAAGCCTGCAGCTGATGAAACTCCCTGCAATGCCTGTCCTAACCCCACCCAGTGCTGCCTTGACGTGGCACATTCTTTCCCCCGCCCTAAGAGCCACGTTCAAATTATTGGCAGCAGAGCTTCTGGCGGGCTCCAGGCAGCTTGCAGTGTAGCAGAGCTGAGCCCTGCCAGGCAGCTGAGGGCAAGCACTTCTCTTGCCCTGGAGCCAGTCTCACCCTCTCGCAGTGCCTGCTTGTCCCCTCCATGATACTCTGCTTTTTTGGCAGTTGTCATCTGTGGAGCTCTGGAGTGGCCACTTTACTGTGACCTGTGGCCCAAAGAGCTGAACAAGTCATTTGGCAGAGCACAGTCAGAACAGTTACCTGTCAGCAAATTGTATCTAGTATCACTGAGAGTCTGGGAAGAAGGAAAAAACGTGGTTATGCATTCTACACTGGACAAAAGCTTTCACAGTGGGCTTTGTGACTCTTCGCATGTTTTCTATCCCTTCCAGTGAGGGCTCCAGCAGTAGACTGTTTATGTGTCAATAGCAATTATTATGAATTAATGCAAAGCTTTCAAAAAGCCCACCAAAAATTATGCCCATGCAGCTATTGCTTTCTCAAATCTTATATGACAGGAGTTTTCTTGTGTGCTCCTGAGCTGCTGCTAAGCATCATGCAATGGGCTGCTACACAGAGGGATTTGCCAAACCATCTATAATATAAATCCTGGGGTGTATGAAGGAGGGAGTAAAAATCAGTGTCTTCCAGGTGGAGGGGAGAAGGAACAGCAGGGCTAAGCTACCACATATAAATTACACAGTAAGGGCAAGGCCTGCAACTCAAGCAGGATCCCTTTTTTTCGTTGAAGGTTTCATACTGAGTGATTAGACAGGGGTTCAAGCCAAGGCTTAGCTGGACATTCCCTGGGATAAGCTGCTGCACTTAAAATGGCTGCTTTTATAGGAGGAACAGAATTACTGAGCATTGATGCCATGCAAATACCTGTGGCAAGAGGTGTAGGTGAGAGTACCATGCAGCTTCTAGTAGCACCAGGCAGGCAGAGGCAGGCTTAGCTGCTGCCAGCTAAACTGGCTACATCTACACAATTCATGAGTTCCAGTTCCTTTTAGACTTGGAGTAGAGATCATTTAATTTTAATCAGCATCAAAACCTGACAGGCGGTATAAAAACTTAAAACCATATTTAAAAACACTGATTCTTTAAAAATACTGATTCTTTAAAAACAACCAGTGTGACTAGGAGTTAAGGAGGTAAGGGCTTGAAGAAAAAATCTAAAGTTCTTGTCACACCTTCTTTGGGTTGTTTTGCACTAGATCCTGCCGAAGTCTTGGGCTTGTTTTTTGCCTTGGCAGGAGACCTGGAAGCCACAGCCTTTGCACTGGAAGCTGCTTCTGGAGCCATGGGAGGGCTAGGCTCCAGGAAAGAGCTTTGCAGCTCCAGAGCAAAGTGGTAGTCCATGTGCTCTGGGAACTCCCACACCAGCACGAGCTGGCCACACTTCTCACAGCGCTGCTGGTCTCCCGGAGAGGCAGGAGGCAGCACGGGGAGCTCAGGAGAGGGTGGCAAATTCTGCTCATTTCCCTCCATAGCTGGCTGTAATTTCAGCAGGGTCCTGGAGTTGGGTTGAATTGAGGGTGTTTGTGTAGCATCTGATGGCAACTTCTCCCAGGGAACCCTCTTATACGGAGTAGGGCTGGCATCGCTGGGACTCTGCTTCACAGGGGACTCCAGGTTACACTGCACAGAGGCAAGTCCAACAGGCAAGCCAACAGCAGCTCTCTCTTGGTGCTCTGGGGAGTTAGGCACAGCTGACTCTGCACTGGCAGCAGTGGGCAAGCTGGTTGCTGCCTGTGACAGCTGCCGTTCTGCTGCCTTTTGGAAGAACGACTCAATAGCGCTAGCTGGCTTCTGCCGAAGCTCTTTGCTTGGGCTCCTAAAGAACTTGACCCTTGCCCTCCCACAAGATGTGGCATTTTGGCTGGTGGTGGCAGTGCCATCAGGCTGGGTATCACTTGTCAGGAAGGTGGCAATGCCTGTAGAGAGGGTGCCAGGCTCTGAGAACTTGCTTGCCGAGAGTTGCACTGAAATCAGCGGTGGAGACCTGCAAAGGACGGACCAACATCAGCTCAGACACCAGCCTGGAAAGCAAGAAATCTTCTGAGGTAAGACTTGAAACTACACAAAACATTCACAGACAGGGGAACTGGCAAGGGGTGGGAGAGATGTTTGCTCTGACAAAGTTAGTATTGCTACCTCCAAAACAGACATAGCAGGCTGCATTGGACAAAGCAGAACCCTTCTTTCCAAAGCAGCAAGTCCCAAAGGAAGGGCACTGGAGCAGGAGCAGCCAACTGCAAGCCTGGACTTTCAGTCCAATACAGGCTGAAGCTGCTGTGAGATGAGAGAGCCCTAAGGGAGCAGCAGCCTTGTCAGAGTTTAACAGACAGCACCTTCTTGTCTTCACTGCGGAGCAGAAGGAAGGAAAGAAGGAAATACTGAAGACAGGAGTTGTGCATTCTCATTTTTCCTCATGCCCCAATGGCTTCCTCACAAAAATCTTTGTACTTAGGGTAGGACAACAAGGCTTAGCTAACTTCTTCAGCCCAGCAAGGCCAGGACAGCCTTGCTCCGGCTGGACAAACCCCAGCCAGTGGCAATCCTCAGCTCCAAGTACAGAAGTGTCTCACCAGATGTGAGGCTCAGAAGAGGCCAGGCTGTCCTACTGCTAGAAGGTCGCTGCACTGTACCGTAACATTGCTGGAAATCACTTTTCCTGCCACTCAGATTAACTTTCCAAGAGGTCTCTGGCTCGTCCAGTACCTCTCACAGCAGAACCAGTCCCGACAGAGGTGACCCACTTTGTCCCACACTCACCATGCTGCCTGGTGAGCCCCAGCCACGTTGCAGGTTTGGATGAGGGCGAAGGCATCGTTGCACATTTTCTGTGCGTCATAGCGGGACAGGGCGCACAGACGTGACACGCGGGTGTCCCCTTGCTGGCGGATCACCACCATCAGCTGCCGGGCCACGCGGTGGTTCTGCCGGGAGAGCAGAGCTGTGCTTCCAGCGACTCCTGCAGGAAGGGGCAGGAACAGCCGAGGGGACTGTTCCCTGCCTGGAGCCCTCCCCAGCCCCCCACCCCCCGGCCATCTCCCGATGATGGGGCGGGACAACATGTCCCTGATTGCCAAGGGATGGGATACACAACAAGTGCTTCCATAGCTGTGCCACACAAGATGGAAGCAGCTAGTCCTTGCTTTCCTTCAAAGGCAGCTCCACACTTTTTTTGGCCCCACTGCAGTGCCAAAGCTGGTGGATTGCTCCCACCCTGGCCTGCAGCCTACCATCCAAATAGGAGTGCAGTACTTCCTCTCACAGCCCACAGGCACAACTGTGTCAGCAAAGGACTTGCAAGGCAGTAGCAGTACAGCAGAAGTAGCTTTCAGATCCCTGCATCCTGAAGCATGGGACAGGATTTTTCTTAACCCTGCAGTGTTCTGGGGCAAAACCATCCTGCCTGGCCATGCTCCTGCACACTTCTCTACTTGGGATACCTCAGCAGGCACCCATCTGTGGGTGAGCAGATTTCCTCCCCTCCCACATACTACCCTCAGCCTGCTGCAAACCACTCATGATGCAAATGTGCTATGTGCCTCTTTGTGTCCCCATGCCTCCCCTCCTCACCTGGCTCCTGTCTTTGTTCAGTCTGGACTCCAGCTCCAAGGCCATCTGCAGGAGCCAGTGATGCACCTGGACAAAGCAGGGGTAAAAGACAGGTTGGGCCTGAGCTCACAGCAGTACCACAATATAAGAGCAATGCTCTGCACACTAGGGAATGCTGGTGGGGGATCAGACTGGAATGGACAGACTATTGTAAGGCCCCATATCTGTAAGAGACCTTGAGAATTAAGTTCAGCTGAGATTCAACACTGCAGGCAAAGACATTATAGATACCACACAAGCCCTGCAGCATTACTACTAGACTTTGCCAAGCCATCTAGGTTCCCTGTCCTGGCTTTCTCTTTCCATCTTCCTACAGCTCAGTGGGAACCTCACCCCAGCTAATAGCTAAAGTGTATGCTGCCTCTCTCTTTGGGCTAGTTACCTTCCTTCTCGCAACCATGCTCTTGAAGCTTGGCACCGTGAATAACTTTCGAACAGCACAGGCCCAGTTTTGCTCATGGAAATTACAACTAGGATGGACCTCTTTGTGCAGGAGTTTGTCAATGCATTTCTGTCAACAGGGACTTCCAGAGCTCAAACCACCTTCTTCCACTGACCCTCTAGTCTGAGCTTCAGGGCATAATTGTGCAGAAAAGCAGCAGTTTTGCAAGCTAGTCTCAGTTTTTAGTATTCTTATCTTCTCCAGTGTGAAAGCCAAGCCTTATGCTAGATGTAGGCTTCTCCTACCGCCTTCTGTGTGGCCAGCGCTGACTTCCCAGGGAAGTTCTTGCTGCAGCCAATAGACTTGGGCAGGTATCGGTTTTTGACAGGTTCCTCTTCAATTCCTCTGCACAAATCGTAGAGCCAAGACCTGAAAGCCACGGGGAAAGCATGAGGTTAAGGCAGCTGCAGACAGGCAGGCATCACTGGGCAGCACGTCAGTCTCCTGCTGAGCCCTGCATTCAACTCAGTGCAAGCTGTGACTGTCTCTTATTCCCAGCTCTACAGTTGCAGCCACAGCTGAACAGCCAGGATTCCTTCAGGCCACAACTGTCTGTCAGCACAACAACCTCCACCTCTTCTGAAGTGGCAACAGTTCACCAGCCTGCAAGGCAGTCCAGAAGTTGTGTTTCAGGCTCCAGCCTTGTAATTTCCTCTGTGATTAGACTGTCAAGACTGCCCTCTTCCCAGCCTGCAGAGAACCAGCCCTTTGACCCTATCCTTGGATGCTGTAGAGGAAGGCTGAGGCACTGGCTGACAGGCAAAACACTATCCTGGGGAGGGTGCCTGAGAGCAGGCAAGACTGGAAACCTGCTATGGGTCCGACAGTTCAATGCTTCCCAAATATGCCCCTGAAGTTTTATCTTCCAATCTTCCTAATCACAGCAGAACAACCTAAAAGATTCTGACTGAAAGGAAGTCGCAGTTCCTGCCAAGAGCCAAGTTCTGGTGAGTGGTTCATCATTACCCAGTTTTTTCTCCAAAATGTGTCTGGAGCTCAGTCTCACTGAACTGTGTCAGCTCCCCGATGTACTCTACTCCCAGGATGTCTGTGATAGCAGTGCCAAGCTTGCCTCCCAGGTTACGGCTACGGCAGAGAAACAAAGAAAAAGAGAAAACACAAATGAAACATCATGTGGAGACTGTGACAAGTCTCATTGCAGCAGCTGGTCCTAGATGAGGACAGCTAGAAGCTGCTAGGAACTAGCAGGACAAAAGGAACACTTGGCACATAACAGCTCTTCTGCTCATAATAAAAGGACATATAGGAGTTGATGTAGGAACTGTTTTTTGGGTTCCTCAATTTTAGTGCTTCCTCCTCAGCTCCATCTGATCCCATACTGTCTTAGGTTGCAATGCACGATGCAACCAAAAGTATGTATTCTATTACCATCTCTTAAAATCAGGCGGGGCAGTGTTCTTTATCTCTTCCACAACCCATCCCTCATGACTCCATGACTCTGGGGGGGATATCTTACTATTAATGGGCCAGCTGTTAAAACCAGGTGAGACAGTGTTCTTTATCTCTTCCAAGACCCATCCTCCCTCCAGGGGGATATCTTCTGTTAATGGACCATTGAGTCTCACTGCATGACTGGTAAAATGACATCATCCCATTGGAGCACCTGCTCCACCCAAGAGGAGGAGCCAAGCATTCCTACCTGGATATAATCTGAGATTTGGAACACCAGCCTTTTTCCACTGGATTCCCAGAGGAATACCAGACTCATCTATACCACTACTGGACCTTCAGAGGAAAACTACACCTTCTATAGGATCACTGCTTCAACATTACCACATCAGTCACTTCAAGGGGACTGCAGCCACCATTTAATTGGACTGCTACCAACATCCTGACCAACAGGATGTCAGGTTGTATTGTGACTCTGTCAGTGGTTTTGTACTACTGCATTTTATTTTAATTTTGCTATTAAATTGTAGTTCTGACTTGAGATCCCCCACTGGTTTGCTTTCAAACCAGCACTAACCCTGCTCTGAAGAATGCCTCACGTACAGCTTCCTTCTTCCTACGAAGACAGGACCCTTTCCCACACACATCCCTCTCCGCTCCTTGCAAGACACAGAAAGCAGAGAACAGCAGTGCAGGTCTGGAGAGCAGGATTAGGGATCCATTCCTCTGGAGCAGCAGCGCTCGTAACACTTCCCTACACCAGGAAAAGTACTTGTGCACAGCTTAGATGCTCAAAAGCAAACCCCATCTGCTCTCTGTGAGCACAGCCGTCACTCACACTGGGAAATAGCTATGGCCTCCTTGCCCACCGTTCCTTCTGGCTTACACCTGTGCACCCCAGCAGTCATCCTGAGCACAGCCTTATCCTGGGAAATGATGCCCACAGGCTGTTAGTGGGCTTTTGGATTGTGGTCCCTTCAGCAGAGGGCTGCAACTTCCCAAGCACACTCCCCTTGAACTATCACTCACAGCCGTGAGGGATCGCTGTCGGGATTCCCTCTATTTGTTAGGAGCATTGATGAGCAGTTACTGTGGAGCTGAGAGCCTTTGCTGGCTTCTGCTGGCTGCTATCAGTGAGCATCAAGTGGCTGTGCTGAGGTGGCCAGCAGCAGCCTCGGGCTGCACTAGAGCAGCAGCTCCTGGTACTTACATGCTGCTGACGGGCAGTTGGCTGAAGAGCTGCGGCACAAATCGTGCAGACACCAGTGTCTGGCGGTTGGGCTTGTTCAACCCACAGGCCAGTTTTGCCAGTGTCTGTAACACAGAAGAGGATGGAAACTCTGTTACTATACACCATGCACCGTCTAGTGTGACTATCTAACAGCTTGTGCTGCATCACCTCTAAGAGCTGCCTTTGGAACAGCTGCTGGGAATATGTGCAGGGTGCCCCCCTGCTTGCTCTTAGGCAGTATCCACCTCAGGATTCAACATGCTCTAGCTGGGTACTCTGAAAGCAAAGCTTTTAGTTCTGTGAATTGCTGGACTCCTACTTCAGGCAGATAAAGATCTATCATCTGTTGTGGTTGCTACAGTTTTCCATCAGGCAAGTATGCTAGAGCTCCCACAGCATGCCCACAGTCCTCCTCAGGCTATGCCTCTCACTATGTCTTTTTCCTTTATTTTCTGTGTTTGTCTTGCTTTCTCTCAATGTCACCATTTTTCTCCCTGTGAGGTCTGCAGCAGCATAGTGCTGCAAAAGAAAACATTTAAAATGCAGAATTGCTAGCCTGGAAGGCATGTTCTCCTATACAGCTTCCCTTCCCACTCTAAGCTACCACAGAGTCAAAAATACACAGAGCAGTTTGAAGTACGTTCCACTGGGTGTTTGAGGTTTTATTGAACAACTCTAATAACTTCCTCTTTCGCTGCTTTGCCACATATCCCGTAACTAAGCAAAATTTCTTGCCTGCCTGTTGAGCTATGACCTTTATTAACAGCCTATTTTACAGGCTTACATACATTTGAACTCGTTTCTAGACAAAGTAGATCCCTTTTCAGATATGCAATCACTGGGGTTTTTTTTGTCTGGCTGGAGACTTCCAAGTTTACCCACCTCATAAAGTGATGTGCTGCAAGCCAAACCAATCACTGAGACTTCATGGAGAGAAATCATTTACTTTTTCTGACACCTTCTGTAAACTGCACATGCTGAAACTGGATTTGGCATTTCTACAAGAGCACTTATATTACTGACTCCTGCTGCTTGTCCACAACAACTCCAGGCTACTTCCTGACTTACTGAGACTTAGCCAAAATCCTGCTGGTTGCTTTTTTTCTATAAATCACAAAAACAGTCAGTGAGCATAAGAGGAGCATAAGAAGCACTGTTGGGTGATTTCAGACCGATTCTAAGTTTTTTCAAGCTCAGAATTTTCAACTCTAATTTCACCTCAGAACTTTCACAGCCCAAGCCCCGAGCCCCATCTGTGCAACACCTGAATTCATACAGCTGTTCCCTCTCTGTAGGCTTCAATGAAAATACTGGCTCTTAGCAGACCTGAGACAGATCCCCCCAGGATCCCACTCTAAACATCCCAGTTTGAGTGCAACTCACTGAACAAAATCATCATGGGAAACAGTAATAATTTCTTTAGCTAGATGCATGCCCTTCAGACAACTTCAGTCATGTTGTCTGCTACAGTGTCATCATCAAGTTATTCAGCTCACAGTGAGGCCTGTTAGAAACCTTAAGGTTAACACCTCACATCTGTAGTCTTTCCTGCACATTTGGCCACTTATAGTGTCAAAGAGGGAACATAAATGATTTTGGCATGAGTGGTTCTCGAGAAAACCATGCTGTTATGCTGCAGGTGCTTCCAAATTTTTTGGTCTCATTCATCATCTGGGTTTCTGGTGTACTCTAACAAGGTACTTTATTGGGAAAAGCAGTTCCTTGGGAGAGTTTTCTGTAGAAAGACCACAAGAACAAAGCAGGTAATCTTCACCTTGAGTTTCAGGCAACAGTCGCTGTAGCCTGAGAATGGTTTTTACTGACACAAATTCCCAGTGACTCGGCGGCAGAAGAACATGAGATTAGGGCACTGAGGTGAGCTGGGTTGCTTTTTGTCTTTCTGGTGAGTCACTGTTTACCCTGCTGGCCGTGGGGATTTGGGTGATGCTCAGGCAGCTGCTGAGAGCAGCCACAGGAGCTCTTGGTGCATGACAGCAGCTGCAGAAACAAACGGACTTTGATGACTTTGATGCTGTAGCTACAGAGGGTTTCCTGCTGGGTGAAAGGCAGGGTGGTTTACTGAGAGCACCCCTTTTGTTCTGCAGAAAAGGTTTGTACCCACCGAGGTGAGCTGGCTGTGGAAGCACAGCACAGTGTTCTGCACAGCCACAAGTATGCCGTGGTGATCTCTGCACAGTGCTTGCTGCTACACATACACTTCTTCAGGGATAGCACAGTACATCACAATGTCCTTACTCTCTCCAAAAAAAAATAAAAATGCTGGCATAGAAAATGGAAGCTGGGAGAAGATGTTAGGAATATCAGGGAAGTTCTTCATTAAAGAAAGCAAAACCACAAATTGAGCATACCTTCCACTGGAAATTTCTACACCAGTGACCTTCCTCAGCTAGCTAGCTCATTTCTGCCTCACAGTCTGCTTTAGCTTCAAATTGAGCCGGTGCAGAACTAGTTCCAGTCCCTGTGTACAGCTGGCAGTAGTACCAGCTGCTTCTGCAGCAGTCTAAGATGAAATATATCTTCCTTGGACTCCAAAGCATCCCTTTAATTTTCTGTCTTTTTTTTTTTTTTTTCCAAGTCAGAGCCTGCCTTTATAAAGTCATACCTGTATAAATAAGCCACTCTTCTGCAGAACAAAAGGGGTGCTCTCAGTAAACCACCCTGCATTTCACCCAGCAGGAAACCCTCTGTAGCTACAGCATCAAAGTCCGTTTGTTTCTGCAGCTGCTGTCATGCACCAAGAGCTCCTGTGGCTGCTCTCAGCAGCTGCCTGAGCATCACCCAAATCCCCACCGCCAGCAGGGTAAACAGTGACTCACCAGAAAGATAAAAAGCAACCCAGTTCACTTCAGTGCCCTAATCTCGTGTTCTTCTGCCACCAAGTAGCTGGGAATTTGTGTCAGTAAAACTGGCTACTGTTGCCTGAAACTCAAGGTGAAGATTACCTGCTTTATGCTTGAGGTTTTTCTACAGAAAACACTTCTGGAGGACTTAAACCCCTTTCCTTCCTAGTGAGCTCACTCATGAGGGTACACCAGGAATCCAGGCAGTAAATGAGTGGATTGCTGACTGCCCAGGCCACAGTTCTTCAGAAACAACTCCCATTTCCAGATGTCTTATAATTTCTCTGTAGAGAACCATGTGATCACACATGGTTGCATTCCCAACTCTTCTACAGGAGACTTCTAAGTACAGGAGAGCATCCACAGCATGCTCTGACTCTGCAACCCAGAAGAAATCAGGCTGATATGTTATGCACGTACCTTGTTGTGCGAGATGCCAGCTGAACACCTGAATCCGGTAGCTGCTTCCACTGCCACCCTAATTTCTTCCACAATTACCGCCCCCATGGTCAGCTGCAGGTCGGGACAATCGGGGTTATCGAACGACAGCGACGCCAGCCACTCGTCCAAACCACGTTGCCGCAGCTCCTCTAGAAAAGAGACACTAAAGGGATCACAAGGGGACGCGATACGGCACTTCTTGCTGAGCCCAGCAAAGGGACCCGCAGCATCAGCCAGTGCGAGCCAGCAGCCGCAGGCTTCTGTAAGCGCATTCCAACCACAGGGAGGAGAAGCGGGCATCTTAAAAGCCGTTCACTGCGGAGAACACAGACCGCATTTACCACGCTCTCGACTGGGGGGAGGCAAAGCAGGCGGAGAGGGCCCTTCCCGGGGGCACGGGGCTCGGTGCCTACCCTTCCCGCCGGGGCCGGGGCCGGGGCCGAGGCCGGGGCCGGGGCCGGGGCCGGCCTCTTCGGGCAGCCCCTGCACGAAGGTGCTGGGCAGCAGCGCGGCCGCCAGGGGGCGCCCGCGCAGCTCGCGCAGCCGGTGGCGCGCGCTGCCCGTCAGGTCCAGGTACGCCTCGTCGATGCTCGCGCGCTCGATGGCGGCGAAGCGCGACAGCACCTGCATCACCTCCGCGCTGGCCTCCCG
>VXBQ01000412.1:95738-129766 GCA_013400175.1 Phainopepla nitens | reverse complement strand
GGGCCCCCGCCTCGGCCCGCCGCTTTGCGGCACCCGTACTTTCCTCTCGCGGGGCACGCCGGGAGTCGTAGTTCTCCGGGGTGCGGTGGGGCGTGCGCGTGTCCCCGCCGCGACGGTGCGCGGCGCCCGCGTGCTCCCCGTGTCCCCGTGCCCCCCAAGGCGCATGCGCGGAGCTGCGTCCCGGCCGCCCCGCTCGTCCCTCCCGTGGGTGGCCGGTGGCGCGCGCCCGCCGCCGCCGCCATGTCCGCCGAGCAGGTGAGCGGCCTCTGCGAGCAGCTGGTGAAGGCGGTGACCGTCATCATGGACCCGGCGTCCACGCAGCGGTACCGCCTGGAGGCCCTCAAGGTACCGCCCGGCCGGGGAGGGAGGGAGGGAGAGCGGGACGGAGGAGGGAGGGCGCCGGGCTCCGGCCACGCGGGCGCCCCGTGCGCACGGCCCCGGGACGGGCGAGAGCCTGGCGGGCCGGTCCCGGCGTCCCCTGAGGCGCTGGGAGCCGTCAGCAGGAGGCGGGGGTCTGGCGGCCGCGTGTCCCCCGGCGTGCTCCGCCAGGGATGGGGCTGCCGCCTCCTGCCCCGGTGTGTAACTGCGGGTGCGTATCCCGGCCCTCCCTCCCCTAGTTCTGCGAGGAGTTCAAGGAGAAGTGCCCCATCTGCGTGCCCTGCGGGCTGAAGCTGGCGGAGAAGACGCAGACGGCGATCGTCCGGCACTTCGGCCTGCAGATCCTGGAGCATGTGGTCAAGTAAGTCAGCTCGTCCCGTGCCGCCGAGCCGGGGAGGGGTCCCGGCCTGCTGCCGTCCAGCGCCGGCGTGGGATCTCTGCCCATTCCCGCGCTCCCGCCTCAGGGAGGCACTTTCAGGACGCAGAGAGTTTGTTCTGCAGCAGAGGACAGCTGCGGTCCTGCTCAGGATTCTTCTCTTTTTCTGTAAAAGAAGGAGAGGAGAGAATTGCTTTCAGTCAGGTTGCAAAGGTGGATTCACTGAGCTATAAGACACATTTGACATCACAAGATGAAAATAAGTACACTGGGTTGCCAGTAGGTCTTTAAGTGTTCTGTCATTGGCCTCCTGCTAACAAAGGGGCTTTGTATTGGTTCAGTTCTGAGATTCCTTTCTCTGCCGCCTCTACAGACCTGATGCTTTGTGCTTTTGCTGCTGCTTCTGGTGTCTGTTGACTTCGGTGGGGCACGCCCATTTGCCAGCAGCAGTTTTACCTCAGCCTTTTTATTGAGGGATTGGGTGCTGGCAGAGGCAGGGAGCTGTAGTGTCTCTAGTTTAGGTAAAGAAGCAATGGTTCGTTTAGAATCAAGCCAAAGATCATTACAAATGTTTTGACTTGGTTTCCTTTTTGTTTGTTTATTTTTAACAGATACCGATGGAACAATATGCCTCGCCTAGAAAAAGTTTATCTGAAGAACAATGTTATGGGCCTCATATCCAGTGTAAGTACCTGCTGCCCCAGGCTGTTCTCTGAAATGTCAGAGCAAAAGTAAAAACTACTCCAGTTAGTTAGCACAGAGAATATGAATTCAGTTTTGCATTTCATTGCTTTTTCACTTTGTACCTCTGGAGGTTTTAGTGCTTTTCTCTGTCTTGTCAGGTGAATAGCCATGTTACCTCACATGGCAGGAAAGCACGAGGCTTGTATAACATATATAAGGTACTTTTTCTTTTGTTAGGAAGAAATTCAGTAACCATGGATGTTCTTATCCTTTGCAAAAATACTAGAGCCATCATCTTAGTCGTGTTTTGTCTGTTGCTGTGATTGCTCTTGTGACCAAGTGACCTTTTTTCGAGGAGAATCCGTCTGGTTCCCAAAGTTTATTAGCTGTGGATGCTTGGGAGCATAGGGGTGCCATCTAAGGTAGCTGCAATGAAGAGCTGCCCAATGTTGTGTTTTGTTTTGGGTTTAATTTCTGTGGTTTCGAATGTTTACAAACACTCTGTTTCCCAGGTCAGAGTTATAAACGCCTGATGCTTGCTGTTTTGTGTAATTGTCCTTCTTCTGTCACAGGGAACTCAAAGTATCCTGGAGGAGGAAAGTCACATTAAGGATGTGCTGTCTCGCATTGTGGTGGAGATGATCAAGCGGGAATGGCCTCAGCACTGGCCTGACATGCTAAAGGAGCTGGATACCCTCTCCAAGCAAGGGGTATGAAACACAGCTGTCTGGTCTCTTTTGCTTGCTCTTAGTGTGGGGTTCAGTCTTCCATCATCATGAGAAAATTCTAACTCACTCTTGGGCAAGTGAGACAGGTTGGTGATGGACTCTTAAATCCCTGTAAGATTAAGCTATTCTGAGATGACTTTAGCAGAGAGAGGGCCATCCTGCTGTTTTATTTTCTCAATGTGTGACCTATGTCTTCATGCATGTTTGCCCCCTCTCCACATCCTTGAGCTAGCGTCTAGAGATTTTGATATTTGGACTGTGCTGATGGAGTGTGTTTCACTTTGGGACATCAGGAAACTCAGACAGAACTGGTGATGTTCATCCTCCTACGTTTGGCAGAGGATGTGGTGACTTTTCAAACTCTACCTACCCAGCGGCGACGAGATATCCAGCAAACCCTCACCCAGAACATGGAAAAGATCTTCAGCTTCCTGCTAACTGCCCTGCAGCAGAACGTCAGCAAGTACAGATGCATGGTAAGACTCTCCTTCCCTTGGGTTTAGTCTGTGCTGGAGGCATTTAGGATTTGGGATGCAGCTCACAAATTATTGGGGAAGTAAGTGGAGAAACTGAAATCTGTTGCTTCCACTTTGAGGTAGGGATCTGCTGTGGTCTGGGAAGCTGGTGCTGATCAGAGAGACTGAACACACAAGGCTGATAACATTAGTGCTGATATTTTGATTTTGCTAGTGTAGATGGCTTGGGTGGATGCGTGCTTCATCCATGCTGTTGGAATGTGTGCTGGCACCTGGGGTGTACAGCTTAGCAAAATGAAGGTGTGGTTGTGGCAGAAACAGGTAATTCGGCGTGGTTTATGTAACGCACAGTGATTAAGAGATGCCATCCAGGAATCGTGTTTGCTCTCTCATGCTTCGCTGCTACCTTTGAGGTGATGCACCAAAATGTATGAGTTTCTGATGTCTCAACTTGCTTCTGGGCCTCTGGTCCTTTTCTCCAAGAGCTCAAGTCAGGAAGCCCTTTTTTTGCACAGTTGTAGTGAAGAATGTTCTTCTGTTTTTGTGTAAGCAGGCTTCTTTCCTGGATTCTTACCTAGAATCAGAGATGTGCAGGTCAGTCACAATGGATGATGAAGGGGAGTCTCTATCCCAGTCTATTCCTGTGAAAAGGAAGTGGATTTGAGAGTGAAGCACAGTTGAGAAACCAAACTAGAAACGAGTTGCTTAGTCATATCTCATAGTCTTTTTTTCCATGAATTAAAATCCAGAGTTATAGTAAATGTGAAACTGGGAAGCAACAAAAAACGCTGCTTCTACCTGACTTCTGTACACCTTCCTGATTCACTGTCAGGCTGAGCAACCCCTTCTGTAGAACAGCCAGTTTTCTGTGCAGTTTGTGGTGGTGGGAGGGTGACCCTTGTGTGTTTCGTAGTCTGGTTGAAATGCATTTCCAGGTAAGGTTTGCATTGCAATGCTTGAGGCTCTGAAGTCTGGCTGCTTCCGCTAACAGTGGAATCTTTCTGATTGGCAAGGTTGGAGCACCCCAGGAACAAGAAGTCCTCACCACTCCACAGGTTAGCAGAACTTTGGGCTGTTTGTGCACAGGGTCATTTCCGAGGGTTGGGCGTTCACCTGTCTGCACACAGACTGGGGGACATGATGGGCAGGTCCCCAAGACCATAATGATGTGCAGTGCTTGTAAGTTTGATGGGTTAATAATAAACATGTTTGTAAGGTGTGTCATATATGAAATGTTTGGGACTCAATCTGATAAACTTAAAAAATCACTGCAATGAATAGTCCAAACCAAAACCTTGCAGTAGAAAGAACTGCTTGTGGTATCTTTGTATCTGAAAAACAAATCAAACCTGAATGTCTGAGGGACTTGTTTGCATTAGGCAAAAAGATGTTACAGGCAGTGCATTGTTGCTGTTAAGTGTCCTAGGCCTGGGAGTCAGGCTGTAAGTTGTTGTTCCAGCTTTCTCCAGCTACCTTTCTTACCATGGACAAATCACTCTTTCAGACCTGAATCTTAAAAGCCACCAGGATCTTTTCAGAGTCTGGCTTTTGGAAATAAGGTGCTCTTAAAAGGTCAAAAGTTTCTTTCCTGGAAGCATCCAGGAGGTACCAAAATGCCTTTCCTTCTTGTCCCCTGTATCTCCCTGGAGCCTGCTGACTGGAGTGTTACCTTTTGGATGAGAAGGGAATTGTGGCTTAACTTAGCAATTCAGAGTCCTGTTGTCTTATCTGACTGGGGACTGCTGAGGTGACTTTGTTGGCTGCAGCAGCGTCCTGAGTGAGAGACTGTGATGCAGCCTCTGGCTTTGGCTGTGTCCTTGAGGATAAGCTTGTCCAGCAGTGGCTGGAAGTGTGTGCTGTAGCTGTTCACTTACTGTCTCTTGTTTTCTTTTTCAGAAGACTGATTTGGCTCAGGAACCAAAGGTGGGTGGAGTTATATAGGAATTAGCTCATTAGTAATTCTTAAGATGAATGTGACTTAGAACTAGGATTTTCCCAGGCTTTTGAGTCTGTTGCCTGCAGTTTCATGCTGGATGGATTTGTTCATTCTTAATACAAACCCCTTGAGAAGAGGCAAATGAGGAGTGGCAGCAAAAGGGTCCAAATCTATCACTTTCTCAGGGGGGTTCTTGGTACTGTTATTTCAGGGAGTGGGTGGCTTTAGATGGGAATTGGTGTTTTTCTCGGGCTCTGACCTCGTGCCTCCTCTCTGTTGACAGGCCCAGGCAAGCTGTCGTGTGGGGATAGCGGCACTCAACACTTTGGCTGGCTACATTGACTGGGTCGCCCTAAGCCATATTACAGCAGACAACTGCAAGCTCTTGGAGATGTTGTGTCTGCTCCTAAATGAGCCTGAACTCCAAGTTGGAGCAGCAGAGTGTCTCCTGATTGCTGTCAGCAGGAAAGTGAGTTCTTCCTCCCTGGCTCTTCTGGCTCCCTTTTCTTTTTCTACGATTCTCCTATAAAATTCTTCAGAATGAGCAATGCTGTCTTTGCCCTTTTATCTGAGAATCAAAATTCAAATTTAACTGATTCTGTTAATGATATTTGGTCAGAATGTCATGCCAGCACAATACATAGAGCAACCATTAGAACCCTCTCCAAATTCTGTGCTCGCTACTCCTTGCAGTTTGAACTTGGAGGTCCTCACTGACCTTTTTACCCCCCACTTCCTACAACTGTGAAGTGGAAAATAGTGTCATCAGCTGTGTCACCTGGCAGCTCAGAGAAATGACAGCAGGATCTAAACAGGTGATTTGACCCATTCATTCACAACCAGCTGAGTGTCATGGCTGAGTGTCAGCTGATGTAAGTAACTAGCCAGTCTTCTGGGAATAAATTATAACGTCTCAGGATCAGTTTTGCCGTTTCAAGTTCCTGTGGTGGGATCACTTGGAGAAATATTTTTAGATCAGATACCTTGGAATTGTCACAAGTTTCTACTTAAATCATATGTGGACTGTAAGCCCCTCCCCAGATGGAAATAAAACTGTGACTCTCCTAATTTTGCTTGCAGATGGAAATAAATATGTATGTAGATGGGAATAGTTATGTTCTAATTGAGGCATGTGGTGTGTTTCATGCGTAGGGTAAGCTGGAGGATCGGAAGCCTCTGATGGTCTTGTTTGGAGATGTTGCTATGCACTGCATCCTCTCTGCTGCCCAGTGAGTACCATGGTGCTGCTGTGATTTCACACAAAACTGCATACAAATGGCTTTGTAGGTGCAAAAGATACCACTGCTTAAGCAAAGGAAGCAGGGACTTGATAGGAGAGAACAAAACCACCATTTCTTTTGTAAAACCTGGAAAACCAGAGGTTTTTTTTCAAAACCCATAATTAAAAGACAAAGAAATGTAAATATCACAGCTTCCCTGGCTTTCTGTTTTGGCCTGAAACTGATCAGGAGGAGGGACTCTTTCAAAGAGGCAATTTCAGAGGTTTTAGATGCCAATGAAGCAGTACTTCTTGATAATAGCAAAGTAAATCCCGCTGTGGTAAAATCAAATTGCTCTACTCCTCTTTTTGTCTACAAGATGGACAGCAGTGTGCCTGTCACCTACAGCATGAGTAACTATGATCCTGTTTTTCCCCCCCTTCCCTCATTCCCAGGACAGCAGATGGAGAAGGCCTGGTGGAGAAGCACTATGTTTTCTTGAAGAGACTTTGCCAAGTTTTGTGCGCATTGGGCAGCCAGCTATGTGCGTTGCTAGTAAGTCTTTATTAATACCGACAGCAACCCTGGCAGGGCCTAAAAACCCGTAGTTTTTAGGGCTGGGGCTTGAGGCAGCCCTGATGTAAGGTAGGACCAGGGTTCTCTCTGCACATTGGCAGCTGTAGGGTTCTCTCCATGCACTTCCAAGAGGCAGAAATGGCTCTGCTTTTAAGTGGGTTAACTGTATCCTAAGCCAAGTCATAGGAATGTAGACTGGAGGGACCCTGACTGATGCCAGGGCTTTGCTGTCATCAAGAACCATTTCCTATAACCTCTGTAAAATGCTGAGCTTCACTGAAAATTGGTCAGGTTTTAAGCTGACTACTACTACAGAAAATCTAGTCCAGGAAATTACTCTTCTATTGGAAGCCTTTTAAATTTCCCAATAAAAATAGCTCAGAGAGTATACTTGTCTCTTTTTCTACCAAGACTCTCTCAAGTTGAAGGAAGAAACAGGTTTTGTTCCTGCTGTTCATCTTTGTAATGCTATGTGTCAATGTTGAGATGAAGCACCAGCTCATGTTATAATCTTTGAGAAGCAGCAAAACCTTGAATTTATGGCTCAGGGCAAAACTTAATTTCCTGACAAACTTCCAAGAAAGTTACTGGCCATGGATGCCCATATGTTAAATGCACAAAACATTTGGAGAAATCCAGTTAAATTGTCTGGGTGTATTTTCTTGTGAAATTCTTCAGTTTGAATTGCACTACTTTGGTACTGATGTGTCGGTTTGACCCAATAGGAGTAAAATTGTGACTCCTGGCAGCAGCAATGGTTGTGAATTTGGTTTTAATGGAACTGCACTATGTGAGAAGTCACCCTTTACTCTTGAATGAGGGTGGTGGTGTCTCCAGCACCTCCAGACTGGTCAAAAGAACTTGATGCTCCTTGGGCTATACTGGTTTCAGAAAAAAATCAGTTGTTCAGTGTTTCTATCTCTGCTCCTTTACAGTCTATGGCCTTGGATGTAGTGCTCCTGCTTTACCCTGAAACATACCATTTGTGAGCCCAGCCTGCCATAAAGTTAGTATTTTGTCTGAAATACTTCCATATTCCTCATAGGGCTCAGATTGTGATGTGGAAACGCCAGCCAACTTTGGAAAATACCTTGAGTCATTTCTAGCATTCACAACCCATCCCAGCCAGGTATGTAAAGGGCTGAAAGTCTCGTGTGTGTGTGTGTGTGTGAGTGAATGCATAATTGAGCTAGCCTGTAGAAAACTGCAGAACTTCAGCTGCTAAATACTGCTCTCTAGGTTCTCCATTTCAGCTGAAGGCCTGGAAGGCAGACTGTTTTCTACTGCATTACTGCCACATCAGGAGCAGTTCCTGACACATAGAACTGAGTAGAAAATGCAGAATTTGCAACCAGCCCTAGTATTAGAGATTTTTGGTTTTTTGGGAACTTGGGGTGTGCCTTCAAGGTGCCTTGGCCTCAGCTTAATAGTATAATTTGCTGTTGCTTTCTGATAGCAGCACTTAATGTTAGCAGTGGAAATTCCAGTGCTGAAATCCTCCTCTCCTTCTCTCTTTTGTCTCTTCTGCCCCCAGTTTCTGCGCTCTTCCACCCAGATCACGTGGGGAGCCCTCTTTCGGCACGAAGTTCTGTCTCACGACCCTTTGTTGCTGGCTGTCGTTCCCAAGTATCTCCGTGCATCTATGACCAACCTGGTGAAGGTATGTGGGAATCACAGTTGGCTGTGAGAAGGTGCCTGGTGAACGTGGCCTGTGGGTCATGGGGGAAGAAACGACATTTTTGTTGTGTTGTGGCCAGAAGTGACCTCCAGGCTGTTGAGCACACAGTGTATCTTGCTCCTTGCCTCTGGCCTTCATCTCCTTGAAGCTGGTGTTAGCTGTGATGGGTGACTTCTCTTTCTTCCTGACCTTTCACTTTGTCTCCAGGTGGGCTTTCCTTCCAAAGCAGACAGCCCCAGCTGTGAATACTCCCGTTTTGATTTTGACAGTGATGAGGACTTCAATGCCTTCTTTAACTGTAAGTTACCATGACCTTTTGTGCATTCTATTGTCTGTGCTTCCTGCTTTTAGTCACTGGCTGAGCTTGGAGCCTACCAAATTGGCTTGGCAGCTTCCATTTGTTACTCAACTTTTTAAGTCTCGATTTTGGAGTAAATTAAGTTAGGATTTTCCTGGGGCAGCTAATATGTTTAATTTTACTATTTGCTGTTGTTTAGCTGGCTGGTCAGATAGATGGCCTAATAGTATTCTGATGTGAAAGCAAATGTGTCTTTTGGTCATCTAGAGGAGGAAATCAAACAGCCTCAAGTCGTGCTCAGGAGAGGAAGGCAGCTTCCAAAAGACTTTAGATGTCATTCCAGAAAGAAAATTTGTCTTGGCCCTGGTAGGGAGCTTCTGGTTTAGTTCCAATAGCTGGAGTTGAGCAGTTAAAATAGCCAAATTTAATTGGGCTCTTAAACCAGCACTGGATATTATTGATTTTACTTTTTCTTTCATTTTATGTTTTTCTTCCCAAAACTGAATTTGGTTCTCACTGGCTGGTGTAGTTTGGTACTAAATTGGTGGGTGGGGGGATATATTAAATAAATTACATACATTTTTAGTTTTTACATTTATGTCTGAATATTGCAAGTGTTGCAGTTTTTTATTGCTTACTGGATAGTTTTACTTACCTAAAAAATCTTTTTGAACTAGAAATTACAAAGTAGCTAAATGCACACAGCCGGAATCTGAAATAGTTTTAGAGAGTTAAGTTATATTGAAGACATTACATATATAAGAAAATATAACTAATTTGAAACACAAAATAGAATTACTTGGCAACACAACTTTATTAAACAATGCAAGTTGCATTTGTGTAGTCAGCAGAGCTGATTATTTTGTGTGGTCATGCACGGGAATATTTTGCAACAAGTGAAATTCCTGTTCTGTACTTTGTTTTTAGTATCTTTGAAAACAAGGCAAGTGGATTTTGAGCTCAAATCTGTTTGTCATTAATTGAATAATCTAGGAAAAGTATATTTAGCTAAAAGAAGTGGTAGTTACCTAATGCTGGTATTTTATCTCAGTGTCCCAAGGTGCTCTATAAGCAGCAAACGTTTATAGTTCAAAGAATATTTTAAATGAAGAATGGAGGCTTAATTGTAGTAAATCTGGTTTAGCAGTGATGCCTTTTCCTGGTCTTAAAAGATTGAGAGCCCTCAATATTTTAAGACCGGGAGAAGGCATCAGCATAGATTTTCATAATTCATACTGCATTTTAATTGTACTTTTTTAATGTTAGTGCATCATTTGTTAGTCCACTTAAATAACTTCAAAAATAACTTCAAAAATTGCCCATTCTGTTGTACCTGCTTTACTGTTTGTGTATCTGTGCCCACTACACAGTTATTGCCAAAGCAAAAGTCCGTCATGTTTGTGGGTCTGCAAAATTTGCAGCATCAGCTGATTTCTTGGTGTGTGATTTTTCCCTGCAGCTTTCCGAGCCCAGCAAGGAGAGGTGATGAGGATGGCTTGTCGTCTGGACCCTCTAACTGGCTTCCAAATGGCTGGTGAATGGCTGAAGTACCAACTCACAGCTCCTGTTGATACTGGACCCATGAACTGTAGGTTACCTGAAAAAAAATTAGGGATATGGCATTTGTTTTTTTAATTAAAGCCAAGAAGAAACTTCTTGGCCTTTTTTTTTCGGGGGGAGGGGAGTTTTGTTTGTTTGTTTGTTTGTTTGTTTGTTTGGGGTTTTGGTCGGGTTTTTTTGGTTGGTTGGTTTGATTTGGTTTTTTAGTTGGTGTTGGTTTTGGTTTTGTTTTTTTTGTTGATTTTGTTGGAGTTTTTTAAGTGGTAGCCTAGGCTCCATGATAGATTTTCAGGCTTTTAACATTTTTGCTAGTTAAAAGGAAAACCAAGTCAAACCCTAATTTATCCCTTTGGAATCTACATATGGAATAAGTAATGTAAAGCCCCTGGCTCCTCCCTTTCTTTCCCCAAATCTCTCTGCAGAACAGGTACAGCTGTCCCTCTGATACAATTTTACAATTATTTGGGCCATTTTATCTTTGTAGCATATTGATTACTTCTGATAGTGAAGTTAGGCCTATCTGGCAAATCCCTTGTCATTCATTGTGCTTTCCCTGCTGTGAAGGAAGGCTGCTTTGATGCTCTGCAAAGTCACACCGAGGGCAGTCTTGCCTGCAGTGCTGAGTCTGGGCGTGTGGTCTCCCTTCTTTTCCCTTCTGTGATTTGTTCATATTGCTCTGCATAGTACCTCAAAGAGTTATGTGTCAGAAGCCTTCCCTTAAATGAAGCAAATCACACGGGATTACCTTAATTGCTCCCAGTGCATCTCTGCCAGGCATCTGCAGGGAGAGCTGTGTGCTTAAAATACTTGTGAGTGCTAAGGTGTTGCAGTACAGGAACTTAGCAGGCTGCTGTTGAGGAGCATGGTGAGAGCTCCAGTGTTCTCTTCCTTTCAGCCAAGACAGGCGAAGGTCTCTGCTCCATCTTCTCTCCATCCTTTGTGCAGTGGGATGCCATGACCTTCTTCTCGGAGAGTGTCATCAGCCAGATGTTCCGAACCATGGATAAAGATGTATGTGTATCCCATGCTCCTGCCTTCTTTCCTGGCTTCTTCTGGGTCGACACCAGTGGGGTTTTGCAGTTACGTTATCCTTGAGCAGTCTGTGGTAGCTGGCTGCCTCCATGCAAAACCCAGATTGTTTGCTGAGCCATTCTCATGAGGAATAATGACCCTTCTTTTGATGACACCAAACTCACACTGGCCTATCTTAGTTTTGGACACTGTGGGGTGAGAAGTCACAGTGCTCAGGTGACATGCTTTTACATAGAACCTTGCTGGAGGAGAAGAGATTGCTTAAGGAAAAATTATCTTGAGTTAGTTTAATTATCCTCGTACTAGATTTTTTAAATTTTTTTTTAAACTTCTAACTAAATGAGAGGAACTATGCCCAGAGAGTAGGAGATCAGAAGCATTTTCTCTCTGTCTTTTGTTCAACAGCAGAGTAATCAGAAGGATCATTTTGATGCAGACTGACTTGATTTTTTTATTAGATTAAGCTGCTTATGCACTCATCAATCTAATCACAGTAGAATAATTTTATGGGTCAATACAGTTGATTAAGCATGGAATCTGTTGGACAATGTCAAGAGGAGAATTGGAAGACAGACTGAGAGAGGAAATTTGCCTTTCCCAGAGGTGCAGGCAATAGTGTGGGGACTACAGACTGATGACTCAAGCTGCCCTATCAACAGTGGCGATGCTGCTGTCCTTTTTGCCTCAGCCTTTTTCCTAGTTTTGTAGGAAGTATACTACAGGTCAAAGTATTGAGTATTGCCTCCCTTTTTCTTCTTTTTTGTTTTTTGCTACCTTTGTAGGAAATCCCAGTGAATGATGGCATAGATCTGCTGCAGCTTGTCCTTAATTTTGAAACAAAAGATCCTCTCATCCTCTCCTGTGTGCTCACCAATGTCTCTGCTCTCTTTCCGTTTGTCACTTACCGACCAGAATACCTCCCACAAGTACTTTCCAAGGTAGGTACGTGCAGACCCTGCTAAAAGCACATCAGCTTTTTGTGGTGCAGGGCTCTTGGACTAAACTGCAGGAGTCAATCCTCGTGGTGTTGCTGTCAGGGAAGGACTGTCCTTCTTGTTAAAGGTGGGAGAAACTGACACTGAGGGCTGTCACAAGAAAAGTAGTGTCAATTAACCCAAATTTTGTAGTTCTTAGCCTTAAATCTTAGTATTTAAGTGCATGCTCTGGCCGCGTTTTATTTCAAGGCCTCACTGTATTGATGATTCATCTTTCAGCTCACTCAGGGGTTCTTCACTGACTTCAATAAAATTGCAATAAAATCTTTATTGCCTGTTCCTTGAGCTCAAATGGACGTGAGTGCTAAATATTAACAAATTATATGAATTTTTTTATTTTTCGTCCCTTTTCTCACAGCTGTTTGCTTCAGTTACCTTTGAAGTTGTAGAAGAAAGTAAGGTACGTCTGAATTATTATCTACTAATGAGCTTGTAACAGTTGGATCAAATCATATTCTAGTGGAGAGAGCATCCTGAGTCTGAAGACTCTGCTGAAGTAGGCTTCTCAAGTATAGTTCTGCTCCTGAAAAAGCTAGGGAGTCTAGATCTTGCTGATCTCTGTGGTTGACATAGCCTACTAAGCTTTGACTCACAGGCTTAGAAGGCCTTAGGTGTGCTCTAAGGCCAGTGCACTTAGTTCCCCAGTCAGTGCTGGCCTTCCTGAGAGTCAAATCCCTTCATTACCTCTGAGTATTATTTCAGTACTTGATATACATGGTTCTGAAGGATGGCTGTAAACCTGACAGTTACCTAAGGAGTGGTTGGAGTCTTGAATTAGAGAGTAGGAGCCATGGCATCCTCACTCTTGAAGTAGTTTCTTTGAACATGGACTTCTTCAGTTGACTACTGCTTCAGAGGAAATTTGGTTGCTGCATGATTGTTTGGAGGGAGCAGGGGAGGCATGGAAATGTTGGGTTTTTTTTTTAATCTGTGCTCAACAGTGCAGAATTCTATATGTAATGAATATTTGTCTCTTGAAGATACCCTGCATTTGGCTGAACTTTTGTTTTGTTGCATTGAAGTGTGTTGTGTCTGTCCAGGCTCCTAGAACTCGAGCAGTGAAGAATGTGAGAAGGCATGCGTGCTCCTCAATCATAAAGATGTGCCGGGATTACCCTCAGCTTGTCCTGGTATGTAAATGCAACTGTCATGAAGAGTCTTGCCTCAGTTTCAGTTGGATCTTACGAGATCTTCAGCTTCCTTGGCTACAGTCTCTGCTTTCCTTGCGAGAAACATTCCTGCTGCACAAATGGCAAAGTAGTTCATTCTCTGTACCTCTTTTCTTCCCTGCTGAAAAATTTTCTGATGAATTGTAGATCGGTTGGTTAAATGTAAAAGGGATGAGGAGGAGGATACAAGCAGCACTGCATTGGTTTTATGGGAATGTTTGCTTAATGTCCATGTTATCACCTGTGCTGGTCTCAGTTGATTCCTTAGCTGAAGACTCTAGCATAGCTAATTACTAGGTTTTCTTCTGTTACTTAACAGAATATAGGAGGAAAAGGAGAGTATTTGTTTTCTGGATGAGCTTGAGGAGATTGGAAGACAAACACATTTAAATTCCATGAGTTGTGTTTTGTTTGTTTTCCTGAAGTAAACAGTCTCTGCATGCAGCATTCTTTAGATTGGTTTCTGTGGAGTGGGAGCTGGGATTATGGGAGGACCATAGGACATTGCTAGTTTAAACCAAGACTTTTTTTAAGGATGTTAATTAAGGTAATTTGGAGGTTCCAGTCTGCATTCTGCAATTGATTGCTAAGAACTAATGGGTTGGTTTTTGTTCCACTTTATTGGTCCTTGAGCTATAGCTGTCTCTTTCCCATGGCCAGCCAGACATCCTCATTAGAAGAGCTAAGGACCCAGAGTTGCCCCAAAAGATGTTCAGAGGATTTTGCTGAAGGGGATTGCTAATGCTTGTACTAAATTATGGGTAGATGTGGTGGCAACTGGAGAAGGAAAGGAAGAAATGCAAGAATTCCTGTGGCACTCATCGTAAGCATATAAATTGTTACATACCACAAGCAAAGAGACAGACAAATCCTAAGTCTGACCAAAAGAACAAGGTTCTTTCTGTGAGCAAATAAAAGCACCAGAACCGTTTTGAGGTGTGACACTGTTTTAAGGGATAAAACTGCCTAGGGAGAGATTTCCTCTTCTTATTTCAGTCATTCTGGAGAGTTTAAGTAAAATGGATGCAGGACAATGATAGATGGATAGGGAGCAATAGAAGTTCTCTTAGACTGAACTTGCAGAGAAACTTAAGTGTGAGGAGGAGATGGCTGTGTTGAGAAAAGGTAACAGACATGCTCCTCCAGCTGTACAGCACAGCACTTCTCTGCCTCCCCCAGTGGCCCTCCTCCATACCAAATGCATGATGCTTTTCCTCTTGGATGTGTTTTCTAGCCAAACTTTGAGATGTTGTACAACCACGTGAAACAGCTGCTGTCAAACGAGCTACTTCTGACGCAGATGGAGAAGTGTGCTCTTATGGAGGCCCTCGTCCTCATTAGCAACCAGTTTAAAGACTATGAGCGACAGAAGGCTTTCCTGGAGGAGCTCATGGCTCCTGTGGCTGGCTTATGGCTCTCCCCAGAGATGCAGAGGTACAGGTTATTTTTTTATCTATTGGTCATTTCTTCTCCAACTTTGAGCTGGAAATAATGCCATGCCCAGTAAGGAAACACACAAGCCATAGGAGGGTGGTGGGCTGCCCCTTGACCCCCTGTGCTATGGGCAGTCATGAAAATAGTTCTCCTTCAGTTCAGAAACTGCCAACAGTCTAATAGCTGTTTGCCAAAAATTTCTCAGTAAGAGTTGCTTAACGTAATAAAGATTCCCCAGCATGCTCAAAGCACTTGCAGAAAATGCGAAATAAAAGACATCCTTGCGCATCCCCCGGAGAGGGTAGGAAGCCGAGTTCTTGCTAAAGTTGAGATGTCTTTCAGCTCTGGGTAGCTGGGCATGCACAAGAGTTTTCCCAGCAAGTCTATCTTCCTTAGAGATTTCAATCTTTTAAATCTCCACAACTCAACTGTTGGTAATGTTTGGAGAGTGACATCTCTGATGCTTTTTAATCATATTCCCGTATTCAAGATAGAGTACTTCCGAGCCCCTCTAGCCTGCTCTGTATCTGTTAGATGTTTATTGCCAGTGCAAAGCTCTGCTTAAATTCTCTGGTACAAACAATAATCCCACTGCTGTCTTTTGCTGCTGCCAGAGTCCTCTCAGATCCTGAAGCCTTTATATCCTACGTGGGTGCAGACAACAAAATTGCTGATCCAGTCTTGGATGATCCTAGTGGCCTGAACCGGTCTAGAGTGAGTATCATTACCAGGAAAGGGGGAATTGTTAGTGGAAGTTGACCTGCTTCCTTCCATCCCCCATTTCTCTTGTGGTTACACACAAGGTCTCCTGATCATGTACTTCTTTAGTGTGCGGATCAATAGGTTTCTCAGATTGCAGAATAACAGACTGGCCTTTGCTCTTTAAGCTACAGTAAAAAGCATGCAGGCCATGCAAAACCACATTATTTATCAAGTGAAGCCCACTATTTCCTAACCTAATAGAGTTTGGTTTTGGAGAAGCAATTGATTTACATGATTTTTGGAAATATAGCATAGTGAATTGTGCTTTTCAAACTGAGCATGATGGAAAACATCATGCTCAGACTGGAGCACAGAATATAATTAAAATTTGTCTGTGAAGATTTGTTTCGGGTTGTTAGTGTAAAGTCTTCACTTGGACTGAAACGGAGTTGCTGTCCTTAGATCTATAGAAGACACTGAAATGCAGTCCACAGAAATGTGCTTGTGATTTAGGGCTAATGCAGTTGTGTCATCTCAGATCCTGCATGTGTCCCAGCACATGAAGGGGATGAAGAACTGATGGTCTAGACCCTTACTTCTGGCAGCCTACCTGGCTGCTTGCGTGCTCCTAAGAGGGTATGCATTGGTGCTTTTTCTGATAGTGAATTCCTAGGCCATCCTGCCATGGCCAGGGCTCTCTGAAGGTGATGGAATGTAGCATGATCGTTTGCTGCATTTTCCTGGCAGCAAACTCACCAGAGTTTGTTCCTGTCACCCGGTTAGGCTTACTGCAGAACATTCCCTTTGAGATCAGGTTCTCTGAAAACCTGTTGATTCAGACTGTGATCTGGCTAAGAAATGCTTTCTCCACATCTCTTGCTGCAGATAAGCTTTTGTGTGTACACTATTCTGGGAGTTGTGAAACGAGCTCGCTGGCCTGCTGCTACTGAAGAGGCAAAAGCTGGAGGATTCTTTTTGGGATACCTGCCCAGTGGAACTCCAATGTACCGTAATCCCTGCACTGAGCAGGTCCTGAAGCTTTTTGACAATTTACTTGCTCTCATAAGGTGGGTCAAGTTGACTTGAAATTATTTATATTGGCTTATAAATCTCTGAAAGCCAAACTGTGATAAATATGTGGAATGCTCAGAGCATGTTTGCCTAGTGGGAATACGGGCTGGTGCCAGTGCCCAAGTACTGTTCTTGACAGTTCACGCTGGGGAATGGCACTGGGGAAACTGGAGCCTTCTGAATGTTCATTGGCCTGGCCTGCTGGAGGCCATCAAAGCTAATGGGAGCTTGTGCTGGGGTTGCCTCCCCCACCTCCACTGCTATAGTTCTGCCACCCAGTTAATGATTTCTCAGCTAACATCTCTGCTCTGCCCTCAGCCCCTCCAAGGCCACCTCCCGCCGCCACCAGGGCAGTCCCAGCTCTCATAGCGTCCTATTTGTGTTGTTCTCTCTTCAGTGTTAAATTGAACTGGCTTTGCTGAATGTGAGCAGCAGCCTCCTGAAGCACTGTCTGCTCTTGAAATCACTGGATGCATACTCTCAGGCTGTTGCTACCATGCAGTGCCTCTCTGCATGTCACCAGTGTTGTGTAGGTCTGGGGCGGCCGGGGGAGGCAGCAGGAGAAGGCAGAAAAGGGAGATCTGAATAACACAGTTCCCAGAATTACAAAGGAGAAGTCTCTCGCAGGGTAACTCCTGACACTGGGATTTTGCCAGACTTAGGGGACAATTTTGTGAAATAATGTGTTGCATGCTTGAAAACTTGATGCTCTGTCCTTGGCAGGGGCCTTTTGAGAAAGAGCATTTTCAGATCCACTTAGATTTTTCAGTTCCTGGGTTTGTAAGGGAAGGGGCCCTGTTATCTGAGCTCTGTCGGGCCAAGTATGTTTAATAGTCACTGAGCTGAGGAATGTGCTGCTTCCACAGAGAAGCAGTGTGCTGGACTGTTGGGACAAGCACATGCTGTCATGGCCCACGCTGGCAGTGTTTCTCATCTCTAAGCTCTGTGTAGCACCATGTGTGGTATTTTGGCCAGCGACCAGGTAGACCTACAGAATTGTGCTTGAAGTGTTTTTGCCTTTTATCCTGGAAGGTTAAGGATCCTATTTATGAGCTTTCAGGAGATGTTAGGTGGAGTAGAGTTGCCCTGAGTAGCGGGAGCCTCGTACCATTTCTTCCAGTGGCAGCCATGTGTCATATTGTGTGAGACCAACTAAACCAGTGCCCAAGGTCTGAACAGGCTGCAACAGACACTTTTTCTTCGGGCAATCACCGTTCCTACCAGTACTTGTGCCTTAGTAAAATCACTTGGGATCTCTGTTACAACAAGCTTAGGAAACTGCCATCCAGCTTCTGTCACTACTTCACTTCTGTGAAGAAGCAGAAGCTCTGTGCCTGGCTGTTTACCACCTCGAAGAGAACACATGAGCTATGTTCTCTATCCAGTATGTAAAGAAAAAGGCTCCATGGCTGGTTTGGGATATTTTTTTTGAGATAATGCATCTGTGTTACTCAAGCATCTCACCTGCTAACAGAAATATTTTTGTGTACTTGGTAGTAACATACATGGAGAAACCTGTACCTAACTCAGAGATACCTGGGCTGTTCATAAAGCTGGATGCTCCAACAAACACTAGCGAATGATGTATTAAGAACACTAATCTTATGCTTCATATTTTTCCATTGCTGCTGCTGGATATATAGGCTTCTGTTTGATAATTGCAAGCTCATAGTTGTTCAAAACTATGTGCAACAGTGCATCAACACAGTGCAAGTGTTGATGATGATTCTTATGTCTTTTTGGCAAAGCTGAATTTTGTGCGATGGAATTCCTGTTGTGTTCTTTGCTGACTTCAGGTGCCTTTTCCATGTATGTCTTCCTCAAGCCCTCTTTAATATTTATCACACAGGAGAATATGGAATCTGTAGGCGCCTGTCAGCAGGCAGGAGATAATGGGGATATGAGGAAGGCTGCCTGGCAGGAAAGCTGCCTGTGCTTAGGATGTCTTCAGGGACATTGCTGCCTGGGGATGGATGCTTCTCTTAGATCTGTGCCATTAGGCAGCTCTCTGTGGGGATAAGCAACATCCAGTGTAGCCCACGTGCTTATGTGGGACAGAGATAGGGAAGTCCCTGCAGGCCGTGTTGGTTTCTGTGTGAGCAGATTTGCAAGTAGCAGTAGCATGGATCCTGCTGAGCAGCTGAACTGAGCACCAAGTCAGGCACCGGTGTGCTGACAAAGGGAGGTTTTCCGGCTGAGCAGTGGATCTGCTGCTCTCTGGATGGTATGTGGCATTCTGCTGCTGTGTTAGCAAACAGAAGCTGTTAAGCCACTGGGCCCTTGCCAGGGTGGTAAGTAGCTTGAGGGTAGGTCATGGGTGAGATCAAAGAACTGAGAAGAATGAGGTAGTCCAGGTAATGGAAAAATACGGTAGTTTTGTGTGGCATCTTATTTTGCTTATCTGTATTTGTCTCTGTGTTGGTAGCTGTAATTAATGAATTATTTTGAGGTTGCTTTATTAATCACTGCTTGCAGTTTTCAGAATAATGATTCTCCTGTCCTCTGTGGTACCTCATTTCATTTAGGTGTTTTCTAGCTTCTGGCTTAAAATGTTCACTCCTGAATTTAAACTCAAATCATGGTTTTCAGCCACCTTGGTGCATTTCTGCAGTCAGTAGCTGCATGATCTGGTTGGTGCAGAGCCTTTATTGTGCTGGGATTTGCTCGTGTTTTGTTAAAAATTAAGTGCTCAGGCTCAGCAAATGCTTTGCTTAGACAAAGGCTTTTTGGGAATTCCTGATGACGAGATGCTGACATTGCCAAAGCATTGATGATGGTGAAAGAATTCTTGGGTAGATGTGGATGCTGTCAGCATTTTCATTGTAGACAGCTCCAGCTTGGAAAAAGGTTCTTAAATCATGGACTGTCCTTTATCTGCTGGTTTACAAGGCATTCTCTCTAGGCATCAGCTACTCTTTCTAGCAGAGCTGTGACCATCACTGAAAATCCCCCAAGTCCTGCCATATCCTTTGTTTGTCTTTTCTAAAGCATAAATGTCACTTGAAATTTGTTTTCCTGTGTGTGGGGTGCCCAGGAGTGCTGATAAGTCTCAGCTGGAACATGCCTAGGGGCTACATCATCATACATGCGGGCTCTTGGATCCCTTTTTAACTCCCGTGGGGAGTGAGTAGTTGGCCTTTTTTCTCCATTCCCTCTGGCAACTTGCTAAAGTATTAAGGGAGCTTGCCCTGTGAGTGAACATCTGCCTCTCAACTCTCAGGCTTAAGAAAATGTTTCAAGGACTCTGAAACAACTAAGGACCATGATCACACCTTCAGGATATGACTGTCTGGCCTGTGCTGCTGGAGTTAGTGCAGTGGGATTTCAGGGTTCACCTTTGCAATTCCACAGTCCCTGCATTTGCCCCACTGGCCTTCTGCCCAGCTGAGGCAAAGCCAGCATTGGCATGGAGTGGGCAGGAGACATACAAGAGATTATTTTAGTGGCTAGGTTTCAGGATAGCCTCAAGCAGAAATGTACAGCTTTTTGAGTCAGTGTGGCAACATGAACCACAGTGGAAGCTGGGCTGTTCCCGGGCCCTTCTTGGCAAAGCAGAATCAGCTTGTGCCCCTTTGAGGCCTGTTGCACGGTGTTAGAGCCAGCCCAGAATGAGAGTATGAGTCATTAAGAAGTCATTTGTGTAGCTCTTTCTTATGAAGTTCACACACTTGCCTTCCTCATGTGCAGTGAGCAGGGAAGTATTTAACACTTGCAGAGAGAAACAGGATAGTTGCGGTTTTGGGGCTTTCTGCAAATGCAGGCGGACATCATTTCATCAGGGTTGCCAGAATTATGAATGTAGATGTTGAAAAAAAAACCCAAAAACCACTAATTAATACATGAGTGAAAGCTGAGACTCTGGAGAACATCCTGTCTGTCCACCCTCCCTTCCCCCAGCCATTCCCATGTACCCCCTGCTTTGGGAAACGCTGCTGAGGGGGAGATACTGAGTTGCCCTTGATCACCTCTAGCAGCAGGTACAATGGCATTGCAGTTTTGGAGGAGGCTGCAGGATTTGTGCTGTGTGCAGCTGGCGACACCCAGAGTGGAGGTCTGAGGTCTCAAAGGAGAGAGGTAGGTGAGAGAGACACCCCTGCCGAGTCCAGCTCTGAGTGTCAGTACCCTGGCTAAGAGAGGGGACCCATTTTGGCCTGGATGGCAATGGCCAGCCACCCACGGCTGAATTGGTATCCCTTGCAGACAGCTGAGAGTGGCCACTTCCTGTGATGCAGAATTGTTCCCAGCTGGATGTGTTGTCCGGGGGCACGTGTGCCGGCCCTGAGTAACATCTGATCGGACTGATGTTCTCACTAGAGTCCCACCAATGCCACCTGCCATTCTGGGGCCTGTGACCCATCCTTGAGGGGCAGTGTGTGTCTTTTGGAGCTGAAACAGCCCCTCCCTCTGCAGGGGCCTTAGGTGCAGAAGATCTTTTGAGACGACAGAATCCATGTCTTGTCAGTTTTAAAAATACATTCTCTGATCCCTTTGGCCAAGCTAATAAGTTCCCAGCATCATCTGGAGAATCGCTGGGAGTTTTTACCACCACTGCTTGCGAGGGGTGGGATAAACTGAAATAGGTGGAAGGGGCAGCCAGGAGATTCAGGACATGAGATGGAGTCACTCCATGTCTCTGTTGGGTCAGCTTCCCCAGTATTTTTGCAGGTGGAGAAGGGGGATCCCATGCACATGTGCGTGGTCTCACCTTCCACATCATCTGCCTCACAAGAGCTGTCCACAAGCTGAAGGAGAGGATTCCACTGTCAAGGGCGAAAAGGGGTTGACTTACATGAGTATAAACCAAGTGCTCTTCTGTTTCAGGACTCACAACAACCTCTACATGCCAGAGATGGTGGCTCGGCTGGGGGATACATTTGCAAAGGCCTTGGACATGCTGGAGGTGGAGAAGAATGCTATTCTGGGTAAGAAGCTTCTCTTCAGGAGGAATGTGTGGGCAGATTCTTGGGGATACTTGAGTCAGTGATCTGTCCATAACAGTGGAAGTGAAATCGGGCTGGAGGAGCAGGTTCTTCATAGCATTTGCAGCTCAGCTGTGATTTGAACTGGCTGAAACTAAGACGTTAAATAAGTTATTGGTCTCAGACACATTGGTTTCTTCTGCATGCATTGAGGGATACGCTACCAAACTCTTATCCCTTCTGTGGGATGTAGTGGTCTCTGCAACATGGCATTTCAGGCTGCAGAGGCTGGAGGGTGCTGTAATTGTCTGCCTTTGAGCAGAATTAGTGCTCCGAAGGAGCCCTGAGTGCTGGTGCAGAGACCTGTCCAGGAGGGCAAGAGCCAAGTTGTGCAGTGTGTCTTTGCATTTGTTTCTAGACAGCATATTAGAAAGAGGCCTTTAGAACCTTCTTAAAACAGGTTTGAGTTTGTGAACAGAGAAGCCTTTCCAGCCAAGCAGAAGTGGATAACCTTGTGGATAAAGTGTGGATCATGACTTTGGAAATTGGGGGTTAATTTCAGGTTCTGACAGATAGTAAAATATTTTGGGGAAGTTGCTTTGTTTTTCTTTCTCCATTTCCTATCTATAAAATGAGGACATGCTTCCTTTACCTGTTTTTTGTGACTTCAAAAACTCTGTGAGCCCCTGCACGTAAAGCAACAGGGCCTTGATCTCTGCTCTAAACTTTTTAATACCATACTTCTACAGTAGCTTGTATCCTGGCAGAGAATATAAACCTGAAGAGATGAGCTTTAGAAGAGCTGCAACAACTGTCAGCTTTGCTGCTGACTGGGTTCTGATAACTCCAGTAAGTTCTACTTCAGAGAGCTAAGGCATCTACAGCAACCTCAGTGGAAACACCTCTGCTCTGGGTGCAACCAACCTGAACCTGGTTGACCTCTGATTTTTTGCCACAGAGTTGCTGCACCACTTCCCATTTGGCTCTTGCCACGAGCTTCCCTTGCTGCCATCAAGCTGGCTGGGGCTGCCCAGCATGCTCTGAAAGGTGCATTGTGCTCTCTCATTAGTGTAACTGAAGTTTATTCCTTCCCACAGGTCTCCCTCAGCCTTTGTTGGAGCTTTATGACTCTCCTGTCTACAAGACAGTCTTAGAAAGGATGCAGGGCTTCTTTTGTACCCTCTACGACAACTGGTAAGAGCACATCTCTCACCACAATCCAGCAGTACACAGCTGGAGCAGTAGGTTACTGTGAGGTCCTGACTTCCTTCAGAGTTAGATTTTTGATGTGAGCTGTATCCTGTAATATCCAAGTACAAGCTGCAGTGGTGGCCTATATTCAGTGGTTGTAAGCTGCCACACAGACATGGAACAGTCAGGAAAAAGTACCTCAAAGTGAGGATCTGCTTTTAGCTCTTCTGCAGTTAGGTAGTCAGATTGGAGTGCTCACCTGATACCCTGATCTAGTTTGTATCTTTTCCCATTTCTAATTATGTGTCAGGGTACATCAGTGCTTGAAAGTAGCTTGTAGTGTTTCAGTGCTTAATTCATTATCCCTCTGCAGGTATCCCAGAAAAAAAAAACGGATACTGTGCTAAAATTCCTCTATAGTATTTAGGAATGTGACAACTGTGTAGTCAAGGTGACATTACTTGTAGCCTTTGCAGATCAGAGACGTGGTACTTGTTATCTAGCAGACTTGTAACTAACTTTTTTTGTTGCAGTTTTCACATCCTGGGAAATGCAGGCCCCTCCATGCAGCAGGATTTCTACACTGTTGAGGGTCTCGCCACCCAGCTCCTCAGCTCTGCTTTCAACAACCTCAACAACATTCCTGATTACAGACTGCGCCCCATGCTCCGTATCCTTCCATCACTGTCTCAGGCTGCCTTGGGAGGCTCTGAAGACATAAATTTAAACCTGCATTGTTTTCTGTATGGCCAAGACAAAGAAGGGTGATTGAGGAGGTAAACAAACAGGGATACACCTGGTGTGGACGAGGTGTGAGCCTAGGAGGGCACGAGCAGAAAGAGCAGTGCGTGGGATCAGAATAAATGCAAATGATTTGTGTGGTTCTGGAGGCACTGTGAGGCGTGAGTAGTGCTTTCTGAGGGGCAAGGGGGCTTGGATAGTGAGGAGCTTGACATAAGTATATGCTTCTCTGGGAGATCATGTGAGTTTCCCAGCCTACTTTCCAGGGCTGGACAATCAGTCTCACAGCTAGGAAATGGGTGCTAAGCACCCTTAAGTTTCTCTGCTCAGCTGTCAGGGGAAAGAGCTGAATAACTGATGTTCTCGCTGTATAGAGATGCCACGTGTTAATTCAGGGCTCTGAGAAGGTGAGCTTCCAGGTGTCTGTCCCTTGGCCTCTCAGTGGAATGGGCAGGCTTGGGCTCTGTGCTGCAGTCTCCCTAGCACCTGGCCTTATGTGTTGGATCTCTTCCTTAACTGGTCTGTGCAGGTGTGTTTGTGAAGCCCTTGGTTCTTTCCTGCCCCTCAGAATACTACGAAACCCTTGTCTGCCCCATGCTGGGACCACTCTTTACCTATCTGCACATGGTAAGAAAACAGCTTATTCAGTGCCTGTTCCTTGACAGCCCTGACTCCCTGTTGCAGCTGGCAGCAGCATGTGGGAATGTCTGTCTTCACAGAGCCAGCACAGACAAAGGCAGAACCTTGATGCTTCATGATTTTGATTATGTTGGGGCGGGGCAGGGGGGGGGGTGTTTGAAGTACATTAAACCCTGGCTGTTACACAGCACCCCTTGCTGTGAGTTCAGACCTGTGGACATCAACTCCTCAACCTGCAGGTCTGGGACTTTCTGGGTTTGTTTATAGGGGTTTTTTTTTCCCCATGTCCTCTCATTTTCATGCTAGTTCATTCACATTCCAGCACACTTGGTACCAGTTCTCCTGTAGTTCAAAATGGGTCTTGGTGTGAGAGCTATGTTTGAAGCTCTTGTGCTTCTGCCAGCAGCTATTGCTTGGGTCTCCTTGCATTGTGTCCAAATTTAATCTTTCTTTTTGTCTTGAACAGAGGTTGTCCCAGAAATGGCAGGTGATCAACCAGAGAAGCATGCTCTGGTAAGCTTCCACTCCTTGGTACAAAGAGGGAAATGGGGAAGAGAGGGTGGAGGTTTGGTCTTTTACGTGGCCCTTTGCCCAGAAACAGCCCTGCCAGCAAGGGCTGGAAAACACTGAGGCTGAAAATGAGGCTGGTGACTCATTCCATGTGTTTGGGCGGAGAGGGTACCTGAAGACATTGGTTCCTGTCAAATTAAAACCTGTTCTCCTCAGTGAGGATGATGCTGCAGATGACAACCCCGAGTCTCAGGAGATGCTTGAGGAACAGCTGGTCAGGCTGCTGACTCGAGAAGTCATGGATCTCGCCAGTAAGTGAAATCAGGCTAGGTCTCCTGAGATATTTGGAAGTTTTCCCTGGAGAGGACAACAGGAATTCACAATGTGTAGTATTGTATTTAATTAATTATAGCTGTCAGTAGTATATAACATAACCATGAGAAGACAGATGTGAGACAGCCCTGCCAAAGTCTTAGCTAAAACCTAGTAAAAGATAATTTAAAATCCTCAAAAGATAGATTCTTCCTTTTGTTACCTTTTAGGGCTGTGTGGTTTTGGCACCATTCCTGGAGGAATCTAGTCCTGCAGGGAGTTGGGTTCTCCCATTCTGTGCTTTGGAACCCAGTATTGATGAGGAATTTGTGGACAAGTCAAGTGTAGAGCAGTTTTGTTACTGGCAATTGCCATGTCTCTAACCAGACATAAGGGAAGAGTCCCTCCCCCAAAGCAGTCTCCCTTGTGTTCCCCTTCTCCAGCATCATTTCTGTGTCAGCATGGCTTTGTGCAGGGAGGCTGGGGAAATTGATTCCACAGAGATTACAGATCTCAATCTTCCATCTCCTTTCTTGACTGGCCTTTTTGCTTTAAATCAGTGTTCTTCTTGGGTTATGGGCTTCAGATGGTTTTGCACATTCCTGGTTTGCAGTAGCAGGAGGCAACCACTGTGCAGCAGGTTGCACTGTGGGAAGGTGCTGTGGGTGGGGTGTTACAGCCTTCCAGGTAGTGCAGTATTGAGCTTTTATACTGGGCTTTCTGATTCTTCAGATTCCCTGTAAGAGCTGGGGGAGCTTGAAGCAGCTGTGAGCCCATCAGAGTCTGTAGGATAATCTCTGCATGTTCTGCAGTAGCATCTTCCTTTTCTGCTCCTCTGACCTGCAACTGTTTTTGCAGCTGTTTGCTGTGTTTCTAAGAAAGGTGTTGAACAGAACACTACTGCTGCTGTAGATGGAGATGGTAAGTAAATGCCTGCCTTTGCCTTTCCTGCCCTTGGTGTACACAAACGCTGTTCCTTTCCTGTTTCTTGAGAGGGAGGCTGGGCTGATGCTGGAAGTTCTGTCTCAGGGGTATAGCTTTGGAAAGAAGCCTTCAGCTCTGTCCTGCCCAGCATATCTGGGGGCCACAGAAAAACCCAGTCTAGCCTGGAAACTAATGTGCTGTAGGGTTCACAGGTTGCAGCTGGTTCTTAAGGTTCTGAGTAGTGGGCTGAGGAGAGGAGGGGGATGTGAACAGTTTCCCAAGAGCTGAAGGTAGCCAGGTGCCTGCACCCTCCTTTGCCTGCCCCAAAGGGTGGGTGCTTTTTTGCTTGAAAAGAGATGTTCTGGGTAAGCTGTGCCAGAACACTGATTCTGTGTGCTGTCTCCTGGCTCCCAGCTGAGTTCTTGCAGCCTCCCTGTGTCCCCCTCAGTCCTTGGGAGGCCACATTCACAGTGCAGCCTTTGCTCTGCAGATGATGAGGCGATGGCCACGGAGGTGACTCCCCCTGCCAACGCAGAGCTCACTGAGCTCGGCAAGTGTCTGATGAAACAAGAGGTAAGAGCCTGTGCTCTGACTGCCACCATTCTTTCTCTGTACTCTTTGTCACACTTGTCTGCTCTGCAGCCAGACACTGCTGCAGAGATCTAGGCTGCTGGAGCATTCCCCATGTGGCCATCACCTCCCGGGAACACCCATGGCTTTTAAGGGCCTTACAGAAGCCACAAAGCAAATGGGGGTTGGGATCCAGTTACAACACACAGCTACAGAGCTTCAGCCTTTCTGGGGAAGAGGCCGTGGGCATTCAGCCCCCAGGATGCTCCCTGACTCTGCCTTCGTCCTGGGCCCCAGTCTTCATGAGGAAGAACGGAAGAACTTCATCCAGCTTTTTTTTTTCTGTAAAATCTGCCTGAGGTGGTACAAGAGCTGCAGTGCTAATGCCACCCATTGTGCAGAGTACCTTTTTGCCAATATTTCTGTACTCTCTGCTGTGGATGCCTCAGAAGCTCTTGTAGAAGCTTTTGCAGTGACTTGAGAGTAGCAGCTGAGGGGAGTCCATGAGTGGTACAGGGTCTTTCCCAGGGAGATGAAGGGAGCAGGCTAACTTAGCAGTGGTCCCTCGTGGTTATGATGGTGCACACTGGGTGACCATCTTCTGCTGGAGTAACACTAAGATGCAAGATTCTCAGAAGCTGCCGTAGATTCTCTGCATTGCTTCTTGGTTCCCATCAGGTTTGAATGCTGGAAGTAGGAAGTAGTTCTTCTGATGGGTTTTCCTCTCTGACTCCTTTTCAGGATGTTTGCACTGCAGTGCTGATCACTGCCTACACATCCCTGTCCTGGAAGGACACCTTGTCCTGCCAAAGAACCACAACACAGCTTTGCTGGCCACTGCTCAAACAGGTACCTCTGGGAGGAAGAAGGGATGAGTTCTGGCAGGGTTGGAAGAGAAAGCTCTGAATGTTGTGAGAAGTGTGGCTGCTTCACACCTGGGCACCTTCTGCCTCAGGAAGAGCAAGCTGTTGCAGAAAGGTGGTTATGTACCAGTATCTTGCTTCAGGGCTGACAGTGCTTCTTCTCCAGGTGCTTCCAGGAAACCTCCTTCCCGATGCCGTGTCTTGGTTTTTCACAAGTGTGCTGAAGGGCTTACAGGTACATGGGCAGCACGATGGCTGCATGGCAGCTCTTGTCCACCTGGCTTTCCAGATCTACGAGGCCTTGGTGAGAAATTCTGTTCTTCATCCCAGTGTGAGGTTGAGGAATGTGAAGGGAATGGTGAAAACTAATCCCATGCCCAGTGGGTAGGGGCAGAGGAGTTAATGGCCCCAAGGAGGGCAAGGCTGTTACTCTAGCAGAGCTGTGTTAATGGTACTCCTCCGTGCAGCGCCCTCGCTATGGTGAGCTGAAGGCAGTGATGGAGCAGATCCCAGACATCCAGCTGGACTCTTTGGAGCAGTTTGATTCAAAGCTTCTCAACCCAACACTGCAGAAAGTGGCAGACAAGCGCCGGAAGGATCACTTCAAGCGCCTCATCTCAGGTTGCATTGGGGTAAGTGATAGCGTGGAGGAAAATTTCACAGCTGTGTGCTGCAGAAGTGATGGGGTGGCCAGCCTGCCTCCTCTCACCAACCACCCCCCTTCCCAGCCAGGAGGCTCTTGCAGCATGTTCTTAAGTGTTTGTTCTGCCTCTCCGCCGTGGAGGTCCAGCAGCCTGAGCAGTGCCTCTGGCAATGGCCTCAGTGAGAGGCAGGAGGTACCTTGCACAAGGGTGCCTGGGGAAATAGGGTGTTGAAATGTTTGATGGGAGCTGCTGGGTGGACACTGGACTTCTCTGAGGATGGTGGTGGTGGTGGTGGAGCCTTTGACATGGAATTAGAAGCTAGGAAGCTGGTATTCTAAAGGTATTCTCAGTGCCCTGGCACTTCAGAAAGACCAGGCCTGAAATTCCTCAAAATGCAAGCACAGGGCCCGGGCCTAGGGATTGCTCAGAACCTGGGGTCTGCCTCTGATGTGCAGGCAAGCTGCCCCTGAGCTGAGTGGGGGTATAAAGGCAGTAATGACTGATGCGTGCCTGTTTGTCCTCTGCAGAAGCCCATCGGGGAGCAGTTCCGTAAGGAGGTTCATATCCGGAACCTTCCATCTCTGTTCAAAAAGGTGAAGCCATCACTGGAGACAGATGTGCTAGAAAACGAGGATGGAGAGGGCTTCAATGTACTCTTTGAACCCTGAGCCTGGGATGCTGCAACCATCTCCTCCCCTACCCTAAAATTTGTCTCTCCTCATAGTAAGCACATTAGATTCTCCTTGTCACCGCCTCCACAAGCATTTGTCTGAATAAAGCCCCTTACGGGTCCTGTCCCCTTCTCTTCCATACGCTGGGATGGGGCCTGCGGTGGCATTTGAACCAGTCAATATTAAGCTCTTCCCCTGATTCCTCCCCCTCCACTGGATGAGCACCTTTAGACCTCTGCTTCTCTGCAAGGTGGGAGCCGAGTCCATAGACCTCTTTAGGGTAAAGCCTGATCATCTTGTAGCCTCGGGTCACTCCTGCTCCACCTCTTCATCCCTTGGGGTTTAGGATTAATGCAAAAGGCAGAGTAGTGTGCCATGTGAAAAGGGGCTACCCTAATCTTCCTCTGGGTGCTAGTAGCCAGGCTTTGTAGGGAACACATCGGACACTCCTGTCATGCTTTTCAGCACTTGTCCCTAGCGGACTGGAATTCTGCTGAATCAGTTTCCCTCCAGGATGCTGAGCCTTGGGCTGAGGGCTGCGTGCCAGGAAGCCTAGCAGTGCTCTAGGATCTCCTGTGAGATCAGCCTTTCTAAGGTGCAACTGCTCTCTAGAAAGAGGCAGACACTGTCATATATATACATATGTATGTATAGATATGATCATACAGCTTGTTCTACCCAGAGCCAAATGAAAGGCTTTTACTTTGTGCCAGCCTTTCTTGGACATCTCTCAGGGGGAGCAGGACATATTTTTTTTCTTAATTTTTTTTTTCCATTTTACCATGCCCTGTAGACTAGAACTTGGCCAGTGCAGGGTAAATAAAATCTGGACCAATACCTGAAGCACCTGCAATCCAAAAGGGATCTCCTCGCCCTGTTGCAGTGGAGGTGACAGTAGCCCCTGTTTTTACCCAGTCTGGTATTCTCAGAGAATTGCATGGTGGGGCAGGAGGGATGGGCTTTACACTGCAGTTCACAGCGGGGAGCCAGGTCAGAAACTGGGTTTTAGATATGGTGGGACTCTTATGAAGCCACTCCAGTCTGCAGAGCTGGTTCTTCTTACATGACAAATACTACACAATCTATCCTAGTTAGCGCAGGAGCTGGGAGGGTCTGTCCAGAGCTGGCCAGCAGTTTCGCCATCCAGGAGACAGAACAAGTAATCAGCTGTGGTAGGTGGAGAAGTGGTGTCTCCACACAGACTGGACAAAAAGCCTGGGGTTGGGAGGCGTGGGAGTGCAGATGGGATGAGCAGGCCTTGGGCATCCACTCACCCTCCTGCCCCTGCTGTTCCACCAGCACCCTCCACTTTCTTCCTAGCCTCAGACTTTTTTAACCTCTGAGCTAACATGGCTCCTGGCTCTAGCAAAGGCTGGGTGTATTTATTGTGTTGTGGTATTTTTAACATTCTGTGACTTCATGCTAGACACAAGGGGTTTTTGTAAAATGGATTTTAAACCTTTTTTGTAGGAATGTTTAAATTCGAAGCTGTCTCTGAACTGGTTGTGTTACACCTGAATGTCAGTAAAGCTATTCCAGTTTCATACACACGGTGTCATGTTTCATTTTTATTCTTTTATCTGTTTCAATAAGATCTGAGGCCTCTGGTCCGGCCAGACTGCCCACCTGCCTGGAGATTTCTCAGCATTCCTTATTCCAGCCACCAAACAGGGGGCACCTTTGCTGGTGGTCAATACATTGTCAGGGAGGAGATGAACCATTCCAGACTATCTACTTTAATTAGGTGAGGGGGAAGTAGCATTTTGAAGTATTTATTTGTCACTCACTGCTAGTTTTATTTTAATCCTTACAGCTTGAGGGGTATGTGCTGTCAAAGCAAAACCCCTTAGCCTATTCAAGGGTCTGTCTCATAAGCATGTGAAGCATTAGCACAGATAAATACAGACAGACAGACAGACAGATAGATAGATAGTGGTAACATGTGATAGCACATGCAGCATGTGCCTGGGTCTGCAGCATGGCACGGGTTGGAGCCAGGATGCAGTGTGCCTCTTCCCTACAACATAGTCACCCTAACAGGATGTTTACACTCTCAGTAATTCTACTCCAAGGAAACAGAACTTTCATTCTACTTACTTGCTAAAGTCTAGCACTGTAGTGTGGATTGACTTCAGCAACTGGGACATACCAATACTCCCAGACATTTTCACTTCTTAACACTCAACCGTTGCTCAACACCCAATCTAACCTGGCTTTGAACATTTCCAGGGATGGGGCATTCAGAGCTCTGGGCAACCTGTGACAACTTACCTCCACCCTCATTGTAAAAAATATCTAATGTTCCATGTAAGTCTTCCAGTTCAAAACTGTTGGCCCTTAGCCTGTCACTACAGACCCTGGTGAAGTCTTTCTCCACGCCCCCTTCATATACTGGAAGTCCAGAATAGGGTCTCTGTGGAGCTTTCTTGTTCTCCAGGCTGAACAACCCCAGCTCTCAATTTCCTCACAGGAGAGGTGTTCCAGTCCTCTGACAGTACAGCCTTTTCTCTACCATATTAACTATCCCAGAGCTGGTCTGAAACACCTGCAAAACAGCCGTGCTCTGACACCAACTCGTTAAGCCTCACTGAGGCTTTACTACACTGCCCTCTCAGTCCTCCTCACTCACTGCATACCATCTAAAATAAATGCTGTTAATCATCTCTAGACCTGCTGCCGCTTTCTTCTCCATGTATTACGGTTTCACAGTTGTGAATGGCACAGGAGACAGCTTTAAAAAAAAAAAAAAGCCTTTATTTTAGTGCATCTCCTCATTGCAGCTCATTACCAACAGAAAAATCCAAAGATATAGTCCATGGACTTTCAGCAAGCCCCTATCAAGCCTCCTGCCTATGGAAGAGGAATCCCCCCCAGAGGCAGGTGCAGGAAGCCCAGAACAACAGTGCAGGCTTTTGCTCTCCCTGTTGCAGCCTGGTCACTCCATAGACACAGAGTCCAGCTCATTGAGGAAGCGCTGACACTTTCCCATCAGGATCTTGATGGCTTCACTCACCAGCACATCTGGAGGCAAGATACCCGTCGACTCCACTGAAACTGCACAGAGACACAGACACAAGTCAGCCCAGTCACAAGGCAGCCTCAGCCTCCATGGACCTGGCTCCATGCTTCTGTCCCTCACCTTCCCTCACACCTCACTGCAACAAGCCAGATCCTCACAGCCAGAGAAGCAGCTACCTTTGCCAGCAGGAAGCACCAGCAGATTCAATGCCAAAGCAAGCAGTTACCCACTGCATCCTGAATGTACAGATGCCGAGGGTGGGAAGAGGCACAGAGCCAGCCACACATGCTGGCCAGTCACTGCTTGTTCACACAAACCATGTCAGGACTCTGTGGAAAACGGGGCACTTACAGATGTAATGGTTCCGCACTCTCGCCAGGCGCACGAGGTTTTTCAGACCCTCATGTCGGAAAACTTCTCTGCTGAATGTGTCCAGCCGTGCATTGGCCACTCTTGCCACCTTTTTTCCTAAAGGGAAGATGAAACGAGATGGGCAAGTTGCAGCAGGTGGGTGCCTTATGGTCACAGCACATGCTTACCTCAAACAGGCACTCCCCACAAAGACAGGGAAGGCAGCAGTATAAAGGATGAGAACATACCCAATGTGAAAAACCCAAACACAAAGCCTACATGCACCCCTGGAAGGACACAAGAAGTCTCCACACTCAGCTGCTGGAAAGAGCAAGCTCACCACCCAGCATCACAACTGAACAGCACTGGAAGCTGCAGTCAGCAGCTGCAGAGCTCTGTGGACAGGTATCCCATGTATTTCAAGGACATCCTTGTTTATCACCCAACACATCTGCACGTGGCAGCCACTCATCCATAAAAGCAGGCTCAGAAGAGCATGATCAGCAAGGCAACATCACCATGTGGGTTTCTCTCTGCAAAGTTTGGCTCTAACCTGCAATCAGTCTCTACTAAAGCTTGCAAGGAACAAGGCACTAAAGCACAGGAAAAAAGTACCATTGATATTCTGGATCTCAATGACCCCAGGAGAAAAGCACTTCTGCAAGGTCTCAGCTGCCTCATCCTCAATAGGCTGCAGGAGAGTAATGTCAGGAAGCAGTCGATAACTGGCTGTGGCCACAGGAGAAAACTTGGCATGATCCTTACCTGTATGAAGAGTTAAGAGATGATGAGAGCAGGCCTCAGGGAAGAAGGCTGCTGGGGCCTAAAAGCCTGTGAGTGCAAGCACTCACATTCCCTGTCCCGCTGCCCCGGGAGCCACGACTCACCTATACCCTTGACACAGTGCATAAGCACATCTATTTCCTGTCCGGGTCGCAAGAGCGCAATGAGGATGTCATCGTGAACAGGTCGGAAGTCAGCATCTGGAAAGAGGTCTGTCTGATTCCCCAAGGGCACCCATGTCATGTGTTTACTGTACACTGCAAAGAGAAGCCATAAGCATCAGCCAGCTGCTGCCTCAAAGCAGGTCACTCACCTGTACAGGACTGGAGATAGCAAAAAGTAAGTTTAGCAGAATGGAATCAACTCTCCCTGTAAGCACATAGGGCTGAGAATACAGCCCAAGTCCTGTCTTCCAAGACCAAAAAGAAAAAATAGCATCTATTTTTAGGAGAGATCTCACCTTTATGATTGAAATATAGTTCATCAGGATCAGATGATTCTTTGGCAGCCTGAGGGTTTCGTTTGCATTTGATTTTCAGCTGAAACTGCAGAGTATCAATTTCAGTGCCTTCCTGATCTCCTGGGAAGAAGCACGTGAAATCACACTTTTGCTCAGTTTACACGACTCTGATTTCCTACTTTGAGAGAAACCTTCCATATTTCTATTCTATCCAAGCCTCTCACCTTGGTTTCTGTACTCAAAGAGCCGAGGGTCAGCTCGGATAGGGATGAGGCCCAACCGATGAGCCAGAATTTCATCCTGCACAATGGATGTGTTGTTGTACACAAAGACCTTCTCTACAGCCATAGTTGGCACCTCAGGGAGACAAGAGATCAAGTCAGCCTAACATAACAGTTGAACTACATGCCAAGAGATTATCCAGCTCAAGTGTCCCTCCTCTCCCATGGGACATAATAACTGCCATGCAGATTATTTTAGTGGTATTTCTGCCAAATCAGGCTATGCAATATACCCTTACACCCCATTTACTCCCATCCCCATATTTTTTTAACGATCAATCGCTAGAGGTGAAGGGCAGGAGAAAAGGCTTTGGGGCATCCTCAACCTTTTAGTACTTGGCAGCATTACGTGGCTTCTATTGGGTTGGCAACACAGCCGAAAAGGCTGACCCGCAGACCCTGCCAACAGCACCCCTAGGACCAGCAGGCGGTATCGCCCATGCTGCTAAAGCCCCAGTTCTCTTTGGGCTCCTCGCAAAGGTGCGGAACAAACGTGTGCTTCTCTTCCAAAACCCGCAGCTGTCCGCAAGGGCTGACACAAGGCTGGACATTCCACGCTCCCCGTCAGGCAAGTCTTAGGCCAGCACCCCGAGGTGAGCACCCCCGGAGCGGCGGTACCTCGGCGAGCAGGATGCGGCGGAAGGCGTTGGCAATAGCGGCGTCGATGCCCACCATGTCGAACTCCAGGGTGTCCTCTTCCTCACGGATCACATCCACGCGGAACGTCTGCGGGAGTCGCGCACCGCGGGTCAGGCCGGCCCCGGCCCCGGCCCCGCACACCCACATGGAACCCCGGCCCCGCACACCCACATGGAACCCCGGCCCCGCACACCCACA
>VXBQ01000412.1:37009-73712 GCA_013400175.1 Phainopepla nitens | reverse complement strand
TCCTCCTCAGAGCTGGCAGAGCTGGCAAAGGCGCTCGGGATTTGGGGAGGGCTGCTGAACGGGCTGCTCTGGGAAGAGCCGTGAGGCCTGGCTGCTTTGGGGGACTGCTGGCAGGAACAGCTGGAGGCTGAACGGCGTCCCTCTGAAGCAGGGCTGCTGGGGAGTGTCCGGTGCCTGTCGCAGCTCTCATCTTCGCTCTGTACCAGGCTGAGGGAGATGGCCTGGCGCGTAGCATACGTACAGTTGGGCAGGGGGCTGTTCTTTGGGATCCTTACCTTGTCCTCAGAGAACTCAATCACTTTGCGCCCTGGGTACATAGGATGGGGAGGTGAGGGAGTAGGGTATGGGCTTAGCTTCTCAAAGGCAGGCACCTCCTCAGGCACACTTTCCACACTACTCTGTGGCTTGCAGCCACCGTTCTGCTGTTTCCCTGCGTCTCCTCCCTCCTTCCCCATCTGCCCTGCACTGTTGCAGGCATCAGGAAGGGCTCCGCTCATGTCCACATGCACAAAGACATCCTCAGCCATGGGACAGCTGCCACTGCTAGACTTGGCTGAATTCAGAACCAGAGATTCTGGTTTCTCCAAGACTCTGGCGATGACTGAGGTGGGCACAACATCAGATGGAGCCAGGGTGTGGGCTGTCTCTTGGCCAGGGCCTGCAGACTCCTGCGTGCTGTGCAAATGCTTATTCACCATGTCCTGCAGCTCACAGGGAAGCTAGGGAGAAGGAAAAGGACATTAGAAGGGGGCTGTCTTGCAAGCCATTTAGTATCACATAATCTGCCTTTTCCAACCAACCCACACATGTATTTTGTAGTCATTATCTTGACCCTAACATTCACCTACCTTGCCTTCAGAAGGGTATCTTTTTGCAAAGCAAACCTGCCCCGCGAGTGACTAACAAGGCTCTCTAGCTGTCACAGCCGTCATGCTTCTAGGCCGTGGTTCACAGGCCCCATTTGGCAAAGTGAACAGGTAAAGACAGCATGTGGGCTCAGTCCCACGTGCCTGTGAGCACAGAGATGAGGCCCAGCCAGCACATGCTAGGAAGGGGTCTATTGATCTGTGGAAAATCAGCTGGTGGTTGCACTGAAGTGACTTTACAGCCCCCACAGTGCTCCCTGAATGCATAATTGCAGCCATGCTGCCTTGGCAGCCTGCCCACAGACCAGGATCGATGCCTTCCTGTGCTCCTACCAACTCCAACACATCACCCCGCTTCCTCGCTCTCTCCATTCCATTCCAGAGAGACAAACATAGGGCTTATTACCAAAGTTGCTGGACTGGGGTCTCACCATGGGTAAGTGCTACCCCTTGTCCTGCAAAATGGGCACTGCTGCTCTCCCCATTTCCCTGCCAAGATGGGTCACCAGAGGCAAGCAAAGCATGAAGTGGAGAGCAGAGGTCCCCAAGCCACTCAGTGACACAGCAAGGTCTGTCCCATCAGAGCCAGCAGGAAACTGCACTCACATCTGGGCATGCAGGGCACACTGCATAACAACAGCTGGCTGTGAGGCAGGCTGTCTGAACAGCTGCTCAGCACCAAACCCCCCTCCAGTGGCAGCCATGTGGAACACAGAGCTCTGGGGGACAGAATTCAAAGCTCCAGAGAAGGTGGACAGCTGGGAGAGAGGTCAAGGTTACCCCAGCAGTAACTGATACACTGACCTCAAGAGTGCTAATTTGAGACACAATGGGGGAGGGTGACATAGTGGTCACCTGCTAAGCTAAAAAAGACAAGCATGTAGTTTTGCTGAGAGGAGCACAAGAAGGAACAGAGACTAGAGGTATGGCAAAGAGAGAGCTGGGCTAAGGGCCTGGACGATACTTTGAACCAAAGAACTGATGCTACCAATGTGAAAGGAGATGAGAGCAGGATGAGCTGAACTGCCCCCACCCTCATCCCTCCCCACCAAGGGTAGTGAGCTGGTACCAGCTTCTCCTGCTCAGAAGGCCTAGAAAATCCTGAATGCTGCCTCACACATTTCTCCTCAGAGTAATAAGGGATGTCACGTCAGACTACTGCTGCTTCTTATGAAGCAGTATGGCCCTTCCAGGTGGCCAGGTGAGGAAGCAAAAAGGGTGGAGCAGAATAAGAGAGAGGTCTGTCCTCCTACCAGCTACCAGCATGCTCCCAGCAGGCTATCAAGTTCAAGGTTATTGTGCTTTTTATAACAGCTCCTGGCTGAACTGTGAAATGGAGCTGTCATGAAAGAGGAGCTGGCAGAAGCTCTGTGCTGCCTTCTCAGTGGGAGTGGGAACAGGAACCTCCCCCCCGCCTCTGAGACTGAAGGATGAGAGGCCAGCAGCCCTGAGGAGAAAGCTGGAGAAAGCAAAAATGCAGTCAAAGCCCATGAGCCCTTCTTCCCCACCTCAGCAGGATTACTACTCACATCAGCAAACTTGTGGTTCCTGAAGTGAGACTTGTTACACTTGAGCAGCTGTACTGCAAGGTTACAGTCCTGTCGATAGCGTTCCTGCAAGAGAGGGCACAGGTGTGCAACGCTGTCAGACTCACCCAAACTCTTACCCAAAAAGGCACTGCCTGACTGGATACCGCTTGAACAGAAGCCAGAAGAGGCATCTGATGAATCTCTCAAGAGGGCACTGCCATTCCCCTTTGTGTATTTTCTTATAATTCAGCCAAGGTGTTCCTTTCAACTCCAGTCCTTGTTACCGGCATACCCTTTGTCAATGTATCAAGGCCCTCTCCCTCTGGGGATTTTAATCATCTCCAAAAATCCCACCAGATTTTCTCTCCCATCCCACAGCTCAGCCATATCTGATGATGCAGACAGACTGGAGGGAGTCGAGAGCAGTTAATAGAGTCAAGCACTGGATCCAGGAACTTCTATATTAATGGTGTAGGAAAGGCATCAGCTCCCTCCCAGCTCTGGAGTGAAATGACCCCTCCAGAGCCCAGACTCAGGTCAAACCCTAAGCTTAAAAGAGCAAATACATCAAAGTTAAAGATCTGCTCTTCCCTGTTCAACCCCTCAGACACTCTTCTGAGGGTCCTTGTCTGTCCCTGCTATCATGTACAGCTCCTGCACTTCCATACACACCAGAGCCATTGATGTGCTCCTTTACACTCATGACTTTGAACAAAAGGAAAAGCCCACACCTCACACACTTTCACAGCCATTTGCAGACCGACACTTACATTGAGTTCCTCCAGCTTATTGATGGTGGTTTTGGCATCAAGCAATTTATTAGTGAGCTCTACAATCTCCCAGTCCAGCGTCTTGCGGTCCATTTCTGCCTTTTTAATCTGGGATGCAAGAACATCAGGTTTAAAACTCCCTAGCACAGAACCTCGCTTCACCACCCACCTCAGCCCAAGCATAGCACAATGACATGCTCAGCTGGGATACGAAAAAGAACTTCCAGACAGACAGACAAGGGAGACAACCCTCTTCAAAGGAAGGTAATTCCAAAAGGGACCAGCCGCTCTGCTAGCTACAGGTTGACAGAGACAACAGGTTGAGTCTGAACTTCCTCTATGCAGTATCTCTTCTTGCAGCACCAGCATGTTTCCTCTCTTCCCCTGGGTCCCATGGTGCCTCACAAAAAGCTAGTAGTTTTGAGCAATCAATCCCAACCGGTCACTGGCAGCAAAGACCTCTGAGATTGCGATAACGAGCCCTCCTTCCTGGGGAAACTGAAACAGGAACACTTCCTGAAAAGATCCAGCAGTCAATACTGAATGGAGAAAAGGGGGAGGACACCATCTTTAAAGGGTTTAAGCCTTGCTCTAGTAAGTAAAAGGACCTGTCATTTCATTTGAAGTTCAGCTAACGTCCTCCCTAAAGAAAGCAACCTTGCCTCTTCAGACTCCCTAAGAGTTTAGGTACAGGGCTGACAGAGACCCAGAGGTAACAGCAAAAGGGGCAACAGCTCAGAACAACCTGTCACTGTCTCAAGAAGTTCTTCCAAACTGGCCAAGGCTGTTGTGAGGCTGTGACCAGCAGGGACAGCTGTGCATCATGGGTACAGTACAGCAACAGGCAAGGGGACAGGGGAGCCAGTACTTCCCCAGTATGCAGTCTCTTCACGCACCAGCACAATGAACAATTGCTAGTCAATATTAACCCAGGAAATTAAAGTTCTAGAACGAAAGAAATCTCATCCTGGGCTACATGGAGGCAATCAGCACCTCAGCTATTTGACTTGCCTGCTCACAGCTCAGAAGGGGAAGGAAAGGGAGCAAACGAGGCTCACAGCCATCCACGCCTTGTGCAGTGCCGCAGCTTATGGGCACCACTTCCCAACATGCCATGCTCCAGCTGGCTCAGAGTCAAACACTCTTAGGATGGAGCCCTGCAAGCTAGGACCTGCTGCATCTGCGGGCAGCTGCTGGATACCAGGTGAGCCCTTGGCTGGACGAGGGCTGGGGCCCCTCCACCTGGGATAGTGTATGTGGGACTGACAATGAGACCAACAGGCTGAGACACGTAAAGAGGAAAAAGGAAAAACACACAAACGAAAAGACGCAACTGCAAAAATCCAGCTTTGGCTGAGAGAGGCCTGAGAGGTGAGTGCGCCCAGAGTGTGCCAGCGGCAGCGTGGGGAGGAGAAAGAGAAAGAGAGGGGGAGGGAGAGAAAAGAAACAGCCATGAGTGTTATGAATGCACACAACAGACATACAGGCACATTGGCTCTGCTCTGATTGCCCTCGTCCTCCCAGGGTGACCCCCCCAAGACTAGCTGACACATCCCTGGCATTTTGAGAGGGACTGAAGCAACATGACGGAATACCATGCAATTATGTTGTGAGGAACCAAAGCTCTCATGCATGACCAAGTATGGACTCAAAAAGTAAATCAAGAAAACCACTCATGACAGCAGTCAGAATGGGGAGTAGATGGTCATGGCCAGAATCTCACCCCTTACCCACTGCCACATCTGCTGGGTAAAGACAGGACCCCTTCCCCCATCTGCTCCTAACACACACTGGTCTCTTCCACCTCATCTCTCTAGTGACTTAATAGGGCACTCACCAGGGCATGCAGCTTCTCCTCCAGGTCTTGGTTGGTTCTCTGGGAAGCAGTGTAGCTATTCTGCAACCTACAGGGACAAGATTGTATGCTTGGGAATGGATCTCGGGCACCTACTCGAGTTGCCTTCATAGATGCCAAGAAAACCACCAACTCTAGAACTCAGAAAGACTGCTACTAAGACAACCAGGCATATTAACTATGCCTCACCTCTGCCACATGATGGCTTTCAGACCCCAAGTTACTGAAGGGAAGATGTGGCTGACAGGGTGAAAGGATCCTGCAGGAAGGGATGTAGATTACTTTGGAGGACTCCTCTGAGCTGTGTCACATCTAAGCACATGACCAGTGACTGGCACTGATTTTTAACTGAGGTACTTTTCAGGTAAAGCAATGACGTATTTTCTTGAAGCCACCGGTGGCTTTTTTTGCACACATGCTTACATCCAACAGACGAAGAATTCCCTGTCATCAGCCTTTCATGCTGCCAGCATTCCTACACTGTACCTGGGAAGAAATAATGGCTGTAGAGCCTTTATCTCCCCTAGAATCTGGAGGTGCACCTTTTCAAGGTGCAGCACACCTTTGATTTGCACAACAGAGCACAGCCTGGTCACCCCAGCTGAGGGAGTCTTTGATGTGAGGGATCTCTCTAACTCGACCCCTCTCATTTTCTTTGTCATACCTACGGAATTTGTCCTTGAACTTCTCCAGCTCCTCACGGTTCTGGCCCAGTTCCATCTCCAGGTAGTCCTGACCTGACTCCAGTTCCCTCTCCATTGCCTCCATTTTGTTAGTCACGTATGTCAGCCGTCGACGAAGCTCCTCATTCTCATGTTGCAGTAGCCTGGGGCAGGAACCAGGAGCAAGGTACCACTGAGTGCACAAGGAGTATTCCACACCAGGACCCCCACCCTGCTGCCCTGCACTAGAGCCCAAGAGCCCTCACACTGGCCCCAGGAAGTCAGGAACTGAACACTCAGGAGACTCCAACACAAGAGGTACATCTCTGTCAGGACAGACAGACAAACACTCTTGGAGCAGGGGCAGAGAAGCACATGCCAGCTGGCCAGTCATGGCTCCCAGCTCCCTCTCAGGTTACAGTGTTTGCATAAAGACAGATGAGCTGCACAGCTCTGGTGTCCCTCACTGATGAATGAAAACCAATCAATAATTTATCCCAGTCCAGGCTAGAAGAATAGAAGGGGAAAATCCTCTCTCCACTTCTGTTAAAGACTTCATCCACTTTCTTTCACACCCACCAAGACCTCTGCCTGCATCTGCACTGGGGGTCCATGTTCCCTCCTCCTTCAGCAGGAGGGACATGCAAGGCACAGGTTGGCAAAGTACAGACCAAAGCCCTGCCCACACGGCCCCGAGAAGACTGAAGATGTGAGAGGAGCCTGCAGGGCCAGTCAGCTTCACTGCACAGGTGGCACAGGCAGGATGTGAGGAATCAGCACCCACACAGTTACAGTATGACAGGCATAAAGGGGGAGCAGGACACTTACTTCATCCTTTCTGCATCCGTCAAGGGTTCCTGCACAGGGAAGAAAACAGCTGTGAGATTCTTTTAGAAGAGGAGTTGGTCTCTTACACTGTCCTAAAAGGCAGTCTTGGTAGCTAGACCCTAGCTGTGACTCTTCCTCCCCTGCTCTGACAGTTCATACTAGGCAAGCTTAGAGCTACAAGGATTTGTACACGCTGCTCAGCTGTCTGACACCAAAACACACTGTGTGCTCTGGTTTAGGGTAGGAGTGCTGGATTAGAAACCACTACACAAGTTAGGTAACTTTACCCTCCCATGGTACAATCTCAGTATCTCTTGTAACATCACCACCTTGGCAGGTGTTTCAGCTTCCTCCATATCCACGGCTGGTGGGCAGCAGGAATCTCACAGGCCAGCATACATAGGATTCACTTGTCACCACAGCAATCACTTGTGGGGCCCCTGAAGTCCCACAAAATCATGAGAGATAACCATTTGGGAGCTGCAAAATGTGGCTACCAATTATACCACCCAGACTGTGCTGCAAAAAAGGTTTCTTTCTGCAGACCTGAAACCAGCCACCATAACTATGCTAGGATAGCAGAAGAAACACTAAAGGTCAGAAAAACTTGTAAAAGAAAATGTTATGGGCAAGATCCCCCGAGATAGTTGGAGCAGGCCCCTGCAGAACAAGGAGACAGAGAGCAGTGACAAGAGCACACAGCTCAGCTATTTAGAACTCTCTAACCATGCTAACCATGAGATGGCTGCTCCCAACCTGCCAGGATGGCTGGGAGATATTTAATTAGCACAAGAAGCAATTGTATTTTTTGTGAAAGCCCAAGACTCTGACCATTCTCACAAAGTCCAAAGTGCCCATGGATTATTTTCAGTGCTTGATACCAGGAGTATTTCACAAATCCAAGTGCTACCACTTTAGATAGTCTGTTAAGTGTCACAGTCAGCTCTGGGCTGAGAGACCATGTCAGACAGCCAAGGAAGAGGCTGTTGAGCTGCTAACAATTCCGTAAGGTACACCATCCCAATTCTGGCCTTAAGACATCAAGGGGCTGCTTCCTTCATTAATTCATACTTTAAAAGAATGGTCTTTAACACCTACATACACCCTCCTGTTCCTAAGGGCAAAGCATCAATCCATTCTTTTCTTGCCTCTTGACTCCACATGGCAATCAGTTAACCCACACAGAATTATCCAGCAACTGCCGCCCCTGCCCCCACAAACAACAGATGATAGCGACCAGGCAACAGAGATAATGTGATTCTTATTATTACAAGGTAATGGCATTGCCTTAAAGCAGGGTAGAGAAAAGAAGGGAAAGCTTTAAAGACCTGAAACAGCCATCATACAAAGATCCAGTATCTGCCCTGAGACAGCCAGGCACAGGGCACACACAAAGCACCTCCTGACAACGGAGGTGCCTGCCTCCTGCACACATCTACTGCCCAACAGCCTGAAGGGCCTCCAACCACCAAACACCTGGGTAGTCTGCAGTGGGGAGAACAGCACCAGCTTCTACCTTCTTTAACTCCTGGGGCCAAAGGGAAGCTGGTTATGCCTAGGAAGATATACCCAACCTGTAGCACAGCCATGACTGGCACCCACAAGAGAGCAGCTTCTGGTGATTAACTACCCACAGCATGACATCTGGGGGCTTGCTCTCACTGTCTGCTCTGGAATTACAGAGTAGATGAGATCCAGGTAGGGGTTTGGCCTTTGTGGGAGCCCTGCCTGCAAGTCGGTGACCCTGGCACCTACCTTGTTTAGTGCCAGGTTGAAGGAAGGGGAGGATCTAGATGGGGTAGGCCCCTCCTCCCGACTCCAGCATGTTGGAGTGGAGCAGGATCCTTTCTCTGGGTAGTTCGGCTCCACTGCACGCTTCTGCCCAAGCTTATCACACTGATGGTGTGGCTGTAATAGCTGTGAACAGGGACTGCTTTCATCCCTTCTGCCCTCTGCACTGCTTTTCCATGAAGACAGTGAATGCTGCTGCCCAGAGGATGTCCCTGCCAGCCCCAGGTCTGTCAGCTGATGCAGCTCATACTGACACAGATCTACAACCCTTCTCTCCAAGGAAAGGAGTTTTCCCTTACTGTCCTTCCTCCCAAGGACAGGTTTCTTTCTTAGTCTGGAAACTCTCTCAGCCTCCTCAGCATACTTTCTCTGGCCCAAAGCCATTCCCAGCCCCTCACTTTTCTTTTCTGCTTTTCTTCTGCTTGGGCAGGGGGATCTTTCAGTTGCATGCTTGGTTTTGACCCCTTTCAGGCGACCTTCCCCTTGGCCTTCTGGCACGGAGCTTCTGGGGAAAAGGGGAGAGTTCTGGTCTTGTTGTGCTGCCCTGGTCTCTCCCAGTGAGCGCAAGCGGTTGGGACTCAGCACCCGCTGGGTAATCTCATCCAGGAATTTGGAGAACTGCAGTTTTTCCTCTGCAATCTTCTCCCTGCGCTTGACAGAGTCAGCAGCCCTGCTGCTGCTTTGCTCCAGGGAGCGCTTCTCCCTAGGGCTGAGGCACAGCTGAGGATCGCTGTATTTGCGTGAGCCACGACCATGGCAAAGCGTCTCTACCGAGCGGGACTTGCATAAGCTGTCCGGGCACGAGCCAGTCATGTTGGTCTGCTTCAGGATCCCTTTGAGAGGCAGGTGGGTAGAGCAGACACGAAACTTCCTCGGTGTCAGGACTTCAGGAGGCTCTTTAAAAATAAGTGAGCGTTCCAGGCTTCTGCTCTTGAAAGAGCAAGTGGGATGGTGTCTTTCGTCTCCAGACACCAGAACAGTCTCCATGCTACGGCTCACAAATTTGCCGCGGTGCCCAGGACTGCGGTTTGGGCACCGCTTCCCACTTCGCTGCCCCATCTTCCCACCACGCTGAAGCGCTGGAGAGACAGTCTGGCTGTTGGCGTTCAACTCTGCTCTGCACCCTGCCACCTCCTTCTCACTGCTGGACTCCAGGGACCACGATGAGGAGAAGTTCAGGTTGCAAACCTCAAACCCCTCTGCCTGCTCGAGCTGGCCTGCCTCGGTGTAACTAAACCCTATTTGCTGGTGCAATGGTGTTAAGCCCTTTGTCACCCGGCAAGTCGTTACCTGACTCTGCTCAGCCAAGATCACTCCATCCTGGTCGTCACGAATGATGGGTACCTCGTGTCGGATTTCGCGATGCTGCGGGGGCGCCTTGCGGTAAGGCTTCTTTGCCGGGGCTGTGCTCGACATCCTCCCACCTGCGTGGCTCCGAAGCGGGTAACCTACCAACAGCAGAAAGTGCACAGAAGAGACAGTCACAGCTGCTCCATCGAACCCTAGAAGTGACCCAGCAGGAATCTGGCTCCCCAGGAGTCCCAGAGCAGGTCCCCATGCAGAGTGCTAATAGAGCAGGTAAAGGAGGTAGCCACAAGCCTTGAGCAGCAGCTGCAGGAGAGGGAGCAAAGTAAGAGGCAGCTGTGTCCTTCTCCCAGCCAGTGAGAGCAGAGGGCTGGCACATCCTCTCCCCCCTCTACACACGCTCACTCACGTAGTTGTGTGTGTCCGGATTATATATAGCAAATGAGAACAGACCTCACAGCAGCATATCGATTAGGCTCTTTAGGAAAGGCCTTTTCCAATATGGAAACTGCAAAGCCTTACAGGCAGCAGTGACAGCTGGAGCAGGAGTTATTGATCATGACCTGTCACTGTCAGCAGGGACTATGTGGGAGGAGACTTCAGCCATTAAAGAGCCCAGAACTTTTTGGTTTACACTGGGACCACAGTGCAGCAGACCACAGGAGATTTGTCAGAAGGAGAACTGATTACTCTGACAGAAAAGACAAAGAGAACCTCCAGTTCTCAGGTGGCATCAAGTTAGGGAGCAATGGTTTTGACCCCTTGGTGCTTAAGGCCAGATTTTGCAACACAGAATCACAGAATGGTTTGGGTTGGAAGTGACCTTAAAGATCATCTCGTTCCAAGCCCCCTGCCACAGGCAGGGACACCTTCCACTAGGCCAGGTTGCTCAGAGCCCCATCCAGCCTGGCCTTGAACCTCCAGGGATGAGGAGTTCACAACCTCTCCGGGCAACCTGTTCCAGTGCCTCACCACCTTTAGAGTGAATAAGTGCACAATATATAGACATGCAGCTCTACCACTAGTGGAAAGATTAGTTCCTTCACCCTAGTTATGCTGGGATTCTTCCTGCTGCAGGAGCAGTACAAGAGCAAAAAGTAGGGTAGAAGAAAAGCAGCCGTCTTGTACACATGGAAGAAACATCTTCCTTTCCATCTTCTGGGTCTGCTGGTGAGGGCAGGAAGACTTCCTCACAAGCAGCCAGAATGTCAACCACCCTGTTGTACACAAGACAAGAAGTCTCAGAGCTATCACAGCTACCAAGATAGCTATCAAGCTAACAGGCTGCAGAGCCCAATACCAGACTTTCCTCAGTGAAACATATGCATCATTCATAGTTGTCCTCTATTTGGACTAAGTGCCCAATTCTCATTCCCCTCTTGGGACCCTTACACTCAGCAAGCCTAGCATCTCTGCAATCCTCAGCACTTGACCTGCAGCCCTTCGAAGTGCAGGACCTGTGTCCACTCAGATCATGTTCTCTCCCCACTTCTACAAGCAGGGCCACACAACTCCCCTTTAGACACCTGCAGTCAATGGCTACCATGGGGCCCATGACCCAGCAGACTTCACTCACTTTGTGTGTTGGACAGTGGTGTTTTATAAGGTAAGAGTCTAAACGGAGCCTTGAAAATTCTCTCCAATTCTTATCCGCTCTAATCTTGCTCTTTTGACACCCCGACTGAGTCCCCTGAGAGGAAGGCAAGTGGGAGGTGTCTGCACCAAGCACAGAGCAGTCCCAGGCTTTACACTTCACAGGTACATTTGCAAACTGTCCTTCACTCTGCTATAAACACAAGCTCACAAAAGCTTCTCGCACCTTTCCACAAACACGAACAACTTCCTAGGACTAACCTGTAAATCTCCCCCATCAGAATGCTGGCAACTTCCCCTTGCTGCAGTCATTCAAAGACCCTTCTCTTTGAAAGTCTCAAGTAGATGCAGTGATCTCTAAAATTTTAGAAAAATTACATCCATAATACTGAATGCACATTTCACTGCATCCCTAAGCAAAACAGACAGGTCTGATTTGCTGGGAAGACATTTCTCTTTTTTCATAGAGAAAGGCTGAAAACCTGACCAGAAGAAGGTTTGTAAATGGCCCACTATCAAACAGGAGGTCTAGGGGACTCTTGTCTCAATTTCTGCCAGGCTAAGGACAGGAGATGTGCATGAAGATATGCCCAGCTGAAATCACAATAATTTCTCTAGTTCATATGGACATGAGCACTTACCAGCCTGGGCTCAAATTCAAAGCCTCATGAAGCCAGGACACTCACTCAGATGATCTGAAGAAGAGAAACAAACAGCTTAGCATCCACCAAAATAGCCAACTTGAAATCTCATCCCATAAATATATAAGGCACAGGGAATATTTACAGCCAAGGACAACTGGGATGGCACCTCATTCCAGGTACCCACCTCAACCCACATCAGATCTTCTGAAAGTAAAGCAAATGAACTTAGAAATACTTGGCCACATAGCCCAGCAAGAGCCAGAAAGGCACATGGCAAGGAAATGTTCAAGGCACTCAGGCAACTGGAATCACATAGACTCAAAATTCATGAAGCAATGGCTTCAAAGCAACATTGGTTCCAGAAAGGACTAAACAAACTCCCTTTAGAATGGGACCCTCCCAGCTAATCTTCTCTGCCACTGCAGAGGGATGCTAACTGTGGAGCCTTCAGTACAGAAGTTTGGTGATGCTAACAATTACCTCACTCATCCTTTTAAGTCAGTGCTTTTCACCCACAAATGAGCTGGCAATTACCAGGCTCTTGTTTGAGCCAAAACATTCGTGCCTAGAGCTGTGATAATCCACACCTCCACAAGAGAGGAAGGCAAGCTACTCACTGACTTCCATCAAGCAGCATATCATACTCTACCTTGCTGTTAACAGGCTTCTGTAAAATATCCAGCCATACAAAACAGGTTCAGAAACAGCCTTCCTCTCTGGTCAAAGCCTGCAGTATTTAACTGGCTTTGTCTAGGTTAGAGTTAATTTTCTTCCTAGTAGCTAGTAAGTGCTGTGCTTTGGATTTGGGATGAGAATAATGTTGATAACACACTGATGTTTTAGATGTTGCTAAGCAGTGCTTATATCACGGCAAAGATTTTTCAGCTTCCCACCCTATCAGTGAGTAGGCTGAGGGGCACAAGAAGCTGAGAGGGGACGTGGCCAGGACAGCTGACCCCCACTGTCCAAAGGGATGCCATAGCATATGGCATCATGGTCAGTACACAAACCAGGGGGAAAGCTGGCCAGGGGCCACTGCTCAGGGGCTGGCTGGGCATTGGTCAGCAGGTGGTGAGCAATTGCACTGTGCATCCCTTGTTTTGTACATTCTACTGATTTATTATGAGCCCTTCCTTTTCTGTCCCATTTAACTATCTGTATCTCAACCAACAAAATTTTACTTTTTTCCCAAATCTCTCCCCGTTCCACTGAGGGGTGAGAAGTGAGCCAACAGCTGTGTGATACTTAGTTGCCAGTGGAAATCAAACCTCAACAGGTACCCATCACTACAAGAAGAGAATTGGGTTAGTCAGCTGTAAGAGAGTAGCTTTGTAGCCATCACTCTGCCACTGGCATGAGGGAGTTCAGTAAAGCCTTCCTTTCCCTGAAGCACCATTGCTGCTGTGCTACTTTTCCATGTCAGTGGCACGAAGCCCTGGGAGGTGGGACAGGAGGCAGGTGTGGAGCAGTTATACACACGCAGGGAGAGTCAGACTGAAGGCGAACGGAACAAGCAGGCAACCAGGACCATGCAAAATCAAGCTTTGCCAAAACAAATTGAAGAGGTGCCTCAGTGCTGGCCCTGCCCCAACAAGCTGTCTGGCCCCTTTCCTTGCTACAGTGCTGGAGTCAGGTCTCAACTAGCACATGGAAAAACAGCTCCACAACAGTAGAACTGCTCTGTGGGGCAAACTGTAAAATATGAGGGGAGAAAGAGAGGGAGAACATGCACCTCCAGAACGGATCAGACCAGCATAGCTTGAATCTGCTTTTCTATCAACTCCCAGCAGGAGTTTGTTCAGCATCAAGGCATAACCACCAGCCACATGGCAGAGAGACAGAGGCTTCCAGGAACAGCTACACCCATGGGTCCACGCATGTTTCCACTGCAGCTGTGCCCAGAATGAACATGCCAAAGGCCTCCCTGTCTCTCAGCACACAACTCCTCAGGCTCAAACAGAACTCTCCTGCTTCCTACCCTAGAGGCAGCAACCTAGATGCTACCTTCCATCTCATCCCCACTTACCTGGAAAAGATACCAGGATTTGAAATCTACCCTCACAATCTGAGAATTTCCATAGACACTCAAAAACTCACAGGGCTGCCAGGTGACTTTCCCTCAAACAAGGACTTACAGATCCAAAGTGATGACGTGTCCAAACATTTCTGGTTGTTTGTCTCTGAATCGGCTTTCTCCTGTCAGCATTCAGCAGCATCTGGCCAACAGCTCCTGAAACATGAGAAAGGAAACTTGGTGTCAGTCACCTATCAGCACAAAACATGGGAACAACCAGGCATGCTCAGAGCAACCCACAGCCAGGTGCCAGGGCAGAAGTCAACAGCAAACTGCTGCACCATCAGACTACTATCGAACGCCTGGTCCCTCCACTGTAAAAGCTCCATGACTTCAATGCAGCCCAGAAAGCACAGGTCTTTTAATCATCTCTCCACTGAGCAGGATGCCGATAACACACTGATACTGACCTTGGAAAGGCAGCTGTTTTTTCTACATAGCTCCAGGAGTCCCTGCTTCCCCAGCTGCATTCCTGTCCACAATCAAGAATCCCGTCGCTGTCGTGCTGCTCCAACCGCTCTGCCACACCAGCCTGATTTTGTTTTGCAGACATCCCTGCAGTGAACAGCACAACAAAGGCCTCCTCATCTACAATACCTGAGCATCTCTTGCTACCACAGAGTGAGAATCCCAAGGTGGTTCAATTCACCATGCCTCTGTTCAGAGAGGAGCAGATACTCTCTGCAGAACAGATGGACTTTGTGCTCCAAAGCAGAAATGGATATAGGTAATATCCAGAAATAGAAGAAGGCACTAATTCTGCTCATCACCCTATTCACAAGCCTCTCTCTGAAGGAGCTTGCTGTCAAGTCCACATTAAGACTACCCTGCAGAAGCTCAATTTTAGCCTGGAGCTACAGAAGGAGGCAGCTCTTCAGCTATTCTAATTAGCACTGTAACACAAGAGGAAACTTAAACTCCTAGTTCCTTTTATCCATCCTATCCACCTCTCATCAGTAATGTTCCTTAACATTTGCAGTCCTCTTTCTACCAGTCTATTACCTGCACCAGGTCCAATTCTGTTGTCTTCTAGCTATTACCCACTGTTGCTGCAGTCTGATTTCTAAGCTCACTGACAATTACAGCATCACTGGAATGGTTTATTGAGGGCCACAAGGCTCACAAGGACAAAACACACACAAACTCTTTGTTCACAGGGACACCATGTCCTGGTTACAGCTGGGACAGAGTTAATTTTCTTCCTGGTAGCTAGTACAGTGCTGTGGTTGGGATTTGAGATGAGAATGATGTTGGTAGCACACTGATGGTTTAGCTGTTACTATGCAGTGCTTACTCTAACTCAAGGGATTTTCAGTTTCTTGTGCCAGTGACAAAGTGCATGAGAAGTTGGGAGGAAGCATAGTCAGGACACCTGACTCAAACCAAGCAAAGGAATATTGCATAGTTAATGGCATCACACTCCGTACATAAACTGAGGGGAGTTGCTGGGAAGGGCCAACTGCTGCTCAGGGACAGGCTGGGCATTGGTCAGTGCGTGGTGACCAACTGCACTGTGCATCACTTGCTTTTCTTGGGCTTTATTCCTCTCTCTCTCTCTCTCCATTACAATTGTTATTATATTTTACTTTATTTCCATCATTAAACTGCTCTAATCTCAACCTGCAAGTTTTAGTTTTTTCCAGTTCTCCCATGGGAACACCAGGGAGAGTGACCAAGTGCCTGCCTGGTACTTGGTTGCCAGCTGGGATTAACCACAACACAGTGACAGAGTGCAGCTGCACAAGCAGCACACAAGCTTGACTCTAGCTGGTTTTACCAGAGAGCATCCCTCAGTGTAAATCCACTTGCAGAGTAGCTCTGTTCTCTGTGTGATCTCAGAAAGGCAGGACCTTTACCACACACCACAAACAGATCTCATCTCGCACGGAATTGCTTGAGACAGTTCTGTGGGCCCTGTACAGAATAAACAGCCACCTGGCATGCATACAAAACCACACCACCACCCATGAGAATGGCTTTATCCCCAGCAACAAGAAAGAGGTCCCTAGCAGAGAAAGGAAGGTTCAAACAGGAATGTTTTGGACAAAAAGGGCAAGAACAAGAGAAATAAAAAAGAAAAACATTTGTAGGCCCTAGTGTCTCTTCCTGATATTTGGCAAGTCCCTTGAGGCCTGAGGTATAGCTAACATTTTGGTTCTAGGTTGCACACAACTTCTGCCTGCTGGTAGTTGCAGCAGCTGAACACTCCCTGCAAAGAGGCAGGGGACTTGCAGGCTTTTCCTCATCATCACCTTCTCTTATGTTGCCTTTTCCGACTTTATAAAACATCCTTCTTACCAGTGCTAAGGGTCAGCAATGTCCCTTCCTCAAGAGAAATACAGTGATTATGATGCAGATAAAGTTTCTTATTTCAGGTACTGTATCACCTTTCCAGCTTTTTCCTCTCAACAGCAGCATTTCTTTCACACTGCTTTTTATTCAGAAAGATAAACTTGTATTACTGATAAAATACATTCCATAACACAATCACAGTCACATTTGCTTCTAATGCAACACTACAGAAAGATTTTTTTTTGTGGCTATCAGAGTCAGCACACTCCAAAAACTTGCAGGTACAACACCCACAAGTAAGAAAACCCAATGTCCTGTGACACATATCTGACCACCACAGTTAACCTGGAATATTCCCTGTGGGCCAACCTATATTCTGCATGCGTATCCAATACAGGATATCAGCACATCCTACTTTAAGCGGTATCAATATCTCCTGACTAGCTTCATGGAAAGCAAACACAAGAGAGTTTTGTCTGGTTGCCTTCCTGTGCTTATGGACAGAGGAACCCTTAGCTTTCGAAAGTCTCAAGCCAGACTACCTGAGAAGCTGCTGCAGAAAGCCTGACCAAGACAACTACTAACCAGGGAGATGGACAATGCAGTAACTGCACCAAGGGATGTCTGTCCAGGACAGAAAAGCAAGCTGTGTGAAATTAAAAGCAGCACCCGTAGACTGCTGGTGCCAAGCAACATTGAAAAGGACTGCAAGGTTATTAAAGGGCCCTTTAACATTTAATGAGAGAGATCTTTTCATTCAGAGAAGGCATCTCAAAAGAATGTTCAGATCCATTCTACTTCTGGCCACATTGAAGCTCATTTTAAAATAAAAGGATGACAGCTCCAAGTGCAGACTCACATCTCAGTTCTGCTTGTATGTTAACGCTCACGATTCAGATCTGAGTAATAGCATTATAGTGACTCTTGGATTAAAATTGACTTTCAGGAGGATTATTGCTCATTCCTGCTTTTCCATACCAATTAACCTTGACTGTTAGGCAGAAGCCTCTGTCCTCTAGATGGGAACAATTCCAAGAGCTATCAAGAAAAAGGGATCAGGTTAGCTGTTGAACAACAGCCCATGTAACATGTCCTACTTAACACCTAACATATTTCCAAAGAAAATGAAATCCCTGGACACCAGTCATACATAGTTCTCGTTGAATGGAAATACCACAGGACATATCATGTATCGGTCATATCCACTGCACCCTGCAGAATTCTCTCAAAAATTATCAGAATCACACTTTTCCCACAGTCCTGTTCTCTCCTTCCACAATACAAAGATCTCAGTCCCTGTAATTCAGTTGCACTCCACACCCTTAAGGGTGCATTTTATTATGTACTCTTTGCTGTGTTAAGAGTAGCTTAGCTTCCCTAATTGTTTTATGGAAGCCAGGACTGGCCAACATTGACCAAGAAATGCTAGCATCACAAACATGTAACTGGAATAGAATGCAACAGCTGATTAACATCTGAACAGGGACAGGACAGGAAGCAAAGGACCAGAATTCAATCCCCAGAAGGAATGTTAATGGAGAATAAAAATACCCAGGGGAGATTTTAACCAGGAAATAAGCACTAGCTTTTTAATGCATATAAAGCATAGAACCACCTTTAATGGTTACACCTGAAATTGCACAAGAATCAGCTCAGCAAAAGGTCATTTACCAAGTTACCTTCAGCACAGACAGCTACATCAAGGGCTAATGGCAGCTTCTTATTCGTAACTGCTGACACACCAGAAGCGTGTTTAGTTTGTTCAGTGAACTTTCCAACTCTCACAAGGTAGTTCAGGCTACAAACTTTCAGAGTCTCCTCATCTTAGCACCCTGGGTTTCATGTCCTTCCTCACTCTGTCTTCTTACCTGTTCTTTTAAGATCTCCCATGAGAAGACTTCTGGAGTATATTGCTCAGAAATTTAAAGAAATACCAGAACATTAGACAAAAACTCATGGAGATTAGGAGAACTCTCAAAAGTTTCTGAAGTGTCTGGACCCAGCTAGAAAAAGCTAATCTTGATACTCTAACAACATGTATCTGGAAAAAGCTCACAGGTCACAGGAGGGAAATTTGGGAGTCATGGCCTTAAACTTTCTCAAACACAAGCAAGGGAATGGCTACAACAACCTAACATTTAAAGAGAAGTGAAAGAGGGAGATTTCTGTAGAAAATCAACATGCAGAAATTCCTTTCCAGACCTCTGTCATATCCTGTGCTGTGTAGGAGGGGAAAATCATATATTACCTTCCTAGAGCATAAAATCACAAGGCATTTAATTAGGACAAGGTAGAAGCAGCTTAAATTTTTCAGCCACTGAGAGGCAGACTCTCAGCCCCTGTAAGTATTTCCTAAGTCTGACACAACCCTCAGCAATTAGTATCAGCAGTCCTCTTGTTTCAAGCTTTGGTTCAAAAGTTCTGGGCAAACTGCAATCTCGACCTCTTCAGTGCCAGGAACTGAATGTCACTGAGCTGTCCCTCTAGCAGAGCTATAGTAATGCTAGAGAATGCTCCATTGCTGGAGCACTGAACTATACACTTGCACAATCCACTCTCCAAAACATGCCCTCTGTCCAAGAGTCTCAGTGATGCACAGATGGCTGACACACTGTGCAGTATCTACACAGTGGGACAATGGAGCAGAGCACATTATTTGCATTATTTACCGAGGACAGATGGACAAGTTGCTACAGTGACCGAGCCTACAGAGCATCTGCAATGCTGAGGAGGTGCTAAGTCCAGCCCTAATGCTTGCAGGTGCTGACAAAAACAATTTCAAAAAATAAAAGGGCTGTTTACAGCAGTCAGCTTTATCTTGAAATGCTACCACTACAGTCACATTTGCAGAGTAATTCACGTGCCAGTTTTGTTCCCATAGAGCCTTCACCAGCAAGCAGAACACAAGATGTATTGACTAGATTTATCCTTTTGAACCAGAAAGAGAACTGACATCTGCAGTACTTACTTATTTCTTGGCCTTAAGTTCTGTACGTGTGTAAGTCACCACATGTAGCAGGCGGCACATACTGTCAGGAGACACAGACCAGGAAGGAAACAGCATCAAAATTAGATGACATTTATTTCAAGCTATGGATGAAGAAAAGTAGCAAAATCTAGCTCAAACCTGTTCAGCCATCTGATTTTTTTCAAGCATTAAACATTTGCGCCAAGTTTTAAGATGTTGCTTTTGCTGCCTAAACCAGACACTAACCACGTTGCAGGCACTTTTATTGGTAGGCTGAGGATGAAACTTAAAATAACATTACAGGGGTCTCACATCTGTTCTAGACAGGAAAAAGCCTCATTTACAAGGAGGATCAACCTACTTTAATTGAACACTGCAGCTAAGAATGACCAAGCTGTACGAAGGCTCACAATGATCGCTTTGCCCATCCTCCACCAACACACACCACAACAGGCTCTTTCATTCCATGATCACATGGCTGCAGCCAAACATGACAGACTGTTCAGCAACTAATAAAAAGGATCAGCTTTTTCCCCAAGGTCTTGTCTACATATACACTGTACTAAATTAAATTGACTTAGAAAATAATATAACGCAGTATAATGCTCCTGGGCAAATGTTCTTAATTCAGTTTACGAGGACTTTACATTGAAACAACTTAAGTTAAATAGATAGATACAAGACACAAATGAAATTAAGGATGCCTATACAGGAATGCTGGGGAAATATAATCACAGCTGTCTAGCTGTCTCTAATCTGATTAAGTTAAATCAGTACAACTTCCCTGCAATGGCAAAATCCCTACCAATATTGACATTAACCCTTTTTTGCACTTCTCTGCTTCCAAAGGTTTTGTTGTTTTCATGTTTGGTTTGGGGTTTTTTCTTCCAAAAAAAAAACCCCAAACCCACAACAGTGTGGCCTCTCTCAGAATCAAAATAAGCTAACTACACTACACAAGGTATAGTAAGACACTAAAGGCATTGACATTTATATGTCTTGAAAGTTCTATCAATACTGTGCCAAATAAACATCATAACAACGCTGAGACCAGTGCAGTTTAATATTTTCTCTACTTTCTGCCAGCAGGATGGAAAGGATGATCACAAATACTCACACTGTACACTGTTTTCCATCCTCCCACACAGCTTTTGCTTGCTGATGTCCAGCATACCTGGAGCAGCTCTGGGAAGACAATGCTTCCCACTTGCTCATTCCTAAGGGTATGGCTCACCAACAGTTTATCTGAGAAAATTGGAGTGTGGAGTTAGAGCAAGTTATCTAACTGCCCCCAGGCACAGTCTTACTACTGACCCTCCTCTACCAAAATATATCCTCCTGTTAACTGTGGGGTAAGCACATACACAAACCAAGTCCTAGGTCACAGACCTAACATGCTACAAACCCACACTCTAACATCATCTCTCATCTCCTCAGTTGTCACACCGTTTCCCCAGGAAACAGATCTGTCAAAATTAAATTTCAACAATTCTAAAATTAGTAGTGTTTTTTTCATGCCTCATTAAAAACCATTCAAACTTTTCCTCCTGAATATGAAGATTAAATTTATCTTCATTCTCTTGGCATTCTTTCATCTCTACCTGCTTTTTCAATCATGTCTTTTTTGAAATTACCAGTCTTCTGCACATCCATACCAACAACACAACCGTTTCTCTGTCCTCAGGGCCACCTCCTACTGCTGCCTCTGAGCTACACAAGCAGAACTAACTTCCTCTTCAGTGCAAGTTTTCCAAGTTTAGCACAGAAAGACATTATCAAGAATCCTCTCAAGCCCCTTGAAGAGAACTAAATCCCTCACTGGCCTTCAGAAAATAAATTGTGCAACAACTCTGAATAAAGTGGTGAACTGTCACCTGAGTACACACAGCAGCCCTAAAACCAACCTGAGTTTTAAGTTCTTTTTTTTTTTTTTGGAAAGAGCTGGTTTTTTGAAGTCCAGACCACATGGCATCAAAGATTGTAAATACACAAGAGTTTGGCTGCAAAGGGAAACACACTTACACATGTTTGGTTTTCTAAGATTTGAACTTCAACTCTCAAAGGGTCGCAGATATATTTTTGCAATAAACTGTTTGGTCTTAAGTCTCAGATTCACAATGGTGCAACTATAAATTTATGTGGCCCCACATCAACTCTAGGATTCATTCTCACCATAAATACATGCGGAGAAGGTAGGAACAATTTCCATTACATAAGTAGAAAAATTGAGGACAAAAAACCAGTTTTGTGCACTGGTTTTGCATTAAGTTGCAAGTTAAAGAAAATCAGACTCAGCTGTCATAAGAAAGGAACTGTACAAAAATTCAGCAAGACAGTCTTATTTCTTGCACCTAAAACAAGAATGATCTGGGACAGAAAAGAGGAAAGTGTGCATGAGCTAAACACCTACCTGACAGCAATTGAGTTGAATAGCCTGCAATTCTTTATAAGAACAAATAAAGCAGCCACCCTGATCCAGTAGTAGAACAATATTTGTACTATACTCAATTTTTTCTGCTGCTGGGGTTTAATCCCAGCAAGAATCGTTTTGGTTTAATTAGCTTTTCCCTAGCAGATGGTCAGATATGAGAGGCAGAGAATGGTACAGCTTAACTGCTGGGTGATTGTGCAGCTGCATCTGTAGCTGAACAGTTAAGCATGTCCAGGGGTCCAGCTGTAGTTTGCACGACACAGGCCGTCTCTGCCATTAGCCAAATGTCAGCTTCCTCTTTCTCCAGATTATATATCAGTCAGAGGCATAGCCAAAGGCAGGCAAACAACTAATATGCAGCTTCAACACCATCTCCTTTCTCAGACAAAATCCTCAAATCTTAATCAACTGGAAGTCCCTCTTTCTTTGGTGACAGAAGCACATTCAGAAGCATTGCCATGGAAACTCGAGACATCCTCTGTGCTATTCATCAGAGAAGATCTAGCACAGAAATATTTTATGATCTCTACGGCACTGAATACATACAGCAGCCAGCATAATGAAATAAAACTAGTGACACCAGTGCTGTGTGAGGACAGCAGTGGTGTGTTCCTCAACCAAGCTGCCTGAACCTTGCACCACCTACAATGAGCAATAACTTGCTGTAAGCTGGCAGGGAAAAGCAGAGCAGCACCGAGAGAAGCAAAGTGGTGTTTGAGGAATAAAACTATCCAGCCAAAGGGATCAAAGAGAAAAGGAGTCATCACAGCCCTTTCCCAAAGCTGATTATATCCTGGCCCTTTCTTTTCCCAGAGGTTACAAGTGGTGCTGCTACTGACTCCTTTGCAAAGCAGGATTCCTATCAGGCACAGAGATGTCCCATTTAACCCATGTCACAGCTACTGCCTACTGTGGAGACTAAAACAAGTATTCCTCGTTGACTTCCACTCAGCCTCTGCATCCAGGCACAGTGCTGAGTGTTAGAGCATCCCCTCCTGCACACACTGGCAGCAGTCATCTCAACAGGCCACAAAGACAGAACAAGGAGATGGCTTTCAAATCCATGCTTTTGGCCTATCAGATTCAGAGCCAGGGAGAGGAACGGACACAAAATTTGTCTCAACTCTAAACAATACAGCAGCATGGCTCCTGAAACAGCAAGTAACCCTGCAGAATCTTCTCTCTTTTTTGTGGTGTGGTCCTGTAGTTAATCTGCCTCAGTTTGCCTCATTTGTTTGGTTTGGGGTTTTTGGCTTTGGTTGGGTTTTTTTAAACTATTCTCTTAGTCTTCAGCACCACTGAACTACTGAGAGATTTCATTCTGAGTTCAGTCACAGAAATATAACATGGCTTAATCCAGCTTAGGGAAAACAAACAGATCCACCCATCTATCTTTCACTGATGACCTGTGTAAAGCACGCAACCGACTAGAGCTCCTCTCTCCCTGTTCCCCTGGGCTCCAGTCAGTCCTTTTAACAGCCACAGCAGAGGGGACTCACACCTCCACCCCCTGCCCTGCACAGGGAGGCTGCCTGTCACCAGCAGTCATGGGCTGCACTGCTTGTACTTCTGTACATACAGCACTGTACTCCCAGGTTCACCTTCCTCCCTTGGAGGGGGATAACCCCAGAGTCCTCACTTGTGACCAAGCTGGGTTGCTTCAGCTCTTCCCTCAGACACAACTTCTCCCTGTGGCAGATGAGTTAGAGAGAGCTCTCATCGGCCACCTCCTTCCACATCTGTCATCATTGCCAGCACCAGTGCTGTTCCTCAGCTGGAGCTAATTATGAGCATTAATTGTCTCAAGGGACAATTGCAGCAAAGGCCCATCACTTCGGTTTTACCACAAAGTCAGCTTCTCCAGACTACATCCCCTGCCTGGCATTGCTCTTGTAAAACTCAAGTGCTTTTACGACTGTTGTCCTTTGGGATAGCGTAAGTCCATTAATTACTCTAAGGTTAAGGCAAACCACTCCTTTTTAGTAATGCTAAAGAGACAAGCTCTTCCCCTACACAGGGCTCCCTCCTGCAGATCCCCCGTAAGTAAACCCTGTGCAGCTCTTCAGAGAGCGAGCAGAGAATGGGAAATAGTCCAGCTACAAGGGAAGTCACCCATCCCTGAAGGGGCTCTGAGGACTAATAAACCCCAGATATACCTTAAAGAAAGCAAGCCACCACATTCCAGGTACCTTGTTTATGTCAAGTGTCAGGAAAGAACCCAAAGAGCTAGTAGCTCACTGCTCATCTAAGGGCAAAGACCATGGAGGAATGCCAGCACACAGCCAGGCAGATGTTGCACAGACAAGGTGTTTGCTCAGTATCGACACTGAGCTGTTCACTCACGCCTTCAGCTTCATGCAGCTGCACGAGCGCGGCTCTGCTGAGTCTGACTCTGGACTAAGCAATGTCTCAACTGGACAAACACCACATCTGCCGCCGGCTCAAGGTGCCCAGGATCCGACCAATTCCCAATTTCACCGTCCAGCCGTAGCCGTGCCTTCTGCTCTCCATTCCACCAGGGGGAGATCTAGCTACTTGGGAGGGTTACAGCTCTAGCTAGAGGAACACATGGCCCGGGACCGGATACAGGAGCATGGCTTCCTACAGTCTTGAAGGGCACCAGGGAAGCAGAAACAAGGAGTTAGTGACTTTCTCTCCACAACAGATTAAAACTCACTGACAGGATAGAAAAAGGCCAATAATCAGTTGTACTTCCTCCTTGGCCAATGTCATATCCATTTCATTCTTATTGCCTCACTCTTTTCCAGGCAACTGGGAAGTGTCAGTAGAAGCAGTATGTAATCCAAAACAAGACTTCTATCTTTGCAGCCATAGCCCATATTGCATGACAAAGCTGAAACAGCCGGTATGACAAGAATTAAACACATTTAAATGTTCTATCAGTAACCTGCCACACAATCCAATTTTAGACTTGCTTATATTTTGCTACCACGTCCTGTTGCTGCAGGGCATATTGTCCAGTCTGCCACGACAGAGCGGAGGAAGAAAAACGAAGATTCAGGCAACACACTCTCTCAGCATCCAAGCCCTAATAGTCACGTATGGAGTCGGTGGCAACTGGTTTGAAATAAAATGCACAGTTTATATGAAATCAAAAGAGAAGAGAGCCCAGTGTGAATAATTTCCAACTGTTTCACAATGCTAAGAACCTTGGAAGAAGTAACATCCCCATAATCACCTATCAGTGAGATCCTGCTTTGAAAAGTGATACAACCTTTTGGAGAGAGGGTGGCATGGACTTGTTTGCAATGATCTCTGCAGTGACTCACGTGGAGAGCATGGTGACAGCTAAAATGCAAAAACTAAGCTAATAAAGCCAGAGAACTTCTGAGAGCAAATTCTTTCATTCCCGCTGCCGTCTAAGGATGGCAGTAGGGAGTCTTCTGCAGAAGACTAACTTTAATAAGGAAATGACTGGCAGGTCACAGAATTTCAGGCTACTAGAAATTGCCAAAAGGCAAACTGCAAAAGATCCAAGCAAACTGGGTAACGAACAGCCCAGGGCTTACCAAGAACACAGTCTGCTGTTACTTCCACAAGCCTTGCCTACTGGCTGCCCTAATGACACTACCAAATGGGATCACGTTTCCCTGTGCCAGGCAAATGAAAGACTTGTATAGAGGACAAGGATGGCTTGCATGGCGAGTGCATAACAAACCAGTGACCATTTCTCAAAACAGGTATCATGTCAAGGATCCCAAAATAACAGCTACATCCTGATCTGCCATCCTTCAGTAAACTTCCTGTCCTCAGCTCTCGGGGTACCAGCCAGAAAAAGAGAGATTTTCCAGAAGTTGGAACAGAACATTTACCCACCGACTGGGGGAAGCACTCCTGCCAGGGTTAAATCCCGAGCCATTCCATCTCTAGACAGACATCTCGTGCACAGTTTGTACTGAGCAGAGCTGGATGGCACCAACCACTCAATCATCTACTGATTGCCAAGAGCACACAGGCTGCAGGGGGGCGAGCCAACCTTAATTGGCCTTATCGGTGTAAATTAAACCGTACAACACACCCAAGCAAACAGTCAGTTCCTTTGGAGAAGCAGGCATGAGTTATTTTGCTGCAGCTATAAAAGAAACATTGCTGCTAGGACATGCCCCTGGAGTGACTGTGCCGCTCAACTCTCCCGGTGCATTCCTGGGGTTGTTTAGCATGGATTCAGCTCCAGCCTTTCCACAAGCAAGAAGTCTGAACCCTGAATGCCATCTGCAAACACACAGCCAGACTCCACCTCCTGCATGCCTGCAGGCCACCAGGTGTGGCCAGGAATGGCACAAGCTACACACTAAATACACCTTTGATGTGGAGCTGAAAGCATGTAGCCGCGGGGCATGAACAGCACGCCGCCCGCCGCCGTGCTGACTCCCACTGCAGGAATGCGGCTGCAACCACAGGCCAACGCAGGCAAACACATTGCATTCCTCACCAGGCAATGAAGGAAAACAAGTAGCAAGCCCACACGCTCACCCTGCTGACAGCCGCCATGCTCCCTCCCCACACCTGCCCGCACAGCCACTGTCAGGACCCCAACGGCAGCTTCAGCCCCAAATTAATTTGTGTGAGCGTGAAACTCTCCAGGCAACTTCTTGAGCCCATGGGACAAGAGAAACAGAGCAAGGCAGGAGAGTTCTCAACTGGGCATGCAAGGCACAGGGAGAAGAGCCCGCCTGGGCTGGGAAGCAGCCACAGTCCAGGGCAGGAACAGCTCTGTGCACCAGCCTGGGAATTTCCCTGACTTTTCCTGTAAGACAAGGGGCAGATATAACACTGATACCTCATGAGCTGAGGGAGCAGGGCTGAATAAGAAGCTGACTTTGGGCAACAGGGATGCTTGGAAGGATCCAGGTCTTTTTTATCCCTAGGAATCCATCGTACCTTAAATCAGGTAGCTTCTCTGGGATGGAGGCACTTCCTCATTACCCCAAAATCCTTCTGTAAATGCTTGTCTTCACTGCCCACACACACAGATCTGACCTTCACTGTACAACATTCTTCCACTACAGCACTGACACCGGGTCATTTCAGTGATCAAGGGAAGAAAATCTTTACGTACAAATACCCAAGACATCGGGTAACCTCTTATCTCAGAACCTCATCATTTTAGAGTTGCAAAGAGACTCTGTGCTCTAGTCAGAAAAAACATTATTCCTCCTTCATGCAGCACTCCTACAAATCCTAAAGCTTTCCAAAGAACTCACATTCTCAAATATGAAGTTACTCTGAAGGATGCCTCAGATGTAAAACTGTCAGCAGAATCCTCAAGTCTATATTGTGAACTCCCCACATTGTGAATCTGCATTTACTCTGTGCAACAAAACTAAACAAAAACCTACTCCTGAAAACCTTAAAAATTCATCACCCAGTGCTAAGGGCTAACTCTGAGACTCAATAGCCAGCACTCCCCCAGCACCAGACAGGAAAACCACCACCCTCAAGAGCACTGCAGCAAGAATATATCTGACTTGAATGTAACAGACACAAAACAGTGTCAGGAAATGCAGGGAGAACCAATTAAGGGCTGAAACACTGTAACCTGTGGGGAACCTGAAGGGGGAAAGGTCAATGAAGCCATAAGCTCCAGAGACATACCGATGCATCTAGCAGGCTGCTGGAGCAGGGATGATTTATAAGACTTGCGGCCCAGCTGCTCCACACCCCACATGTGTATTTCGAGGCTCTCACAAAGGGAAATGATCTGATATTAAGTAACAAGAACAGACCAGACCGAGGTCCAGCAGACTTTCTCATGCCTGTTCAAATTCAAGGCCTCAGGCTACCTGTTCCCTTCAGTAAGCTGCAGTAGCTCAAGCACTTGGAAGAATGAGGCATGAAAGGCCAAATTTACCAATAGATTTATACCCAAAGATATAAATAGAAGCCTGGCAGGATTTACAGATTAGGTGTCTAAATCAGTGCACGCAGGAGAATGGGCTTCTCCCCTTCTAACCACTCCATACCTCTCCAACCCCAGCCACCACAAGAAAACCCATTCCAGGCAGGACAGAAGCCCCTGCTGTTCTGCACATCGCCAAGGGCCAGCCCTGTGCAATCCGCTTCCACGGTGACGGCACCCGAGCTCCACGAGTCTCAACAGTGCAACCTGCAATGGCTGCAGCTCTCACAGAATGTAGGTCTGCCTGTTTCCCAGAATAGGAGCTGCCTCTACAGCCTCTCCTCTCCCTTCCCCCACTACATCTTTACTTTTCACAGACCCAACAGTGTTTCAAGGCACCCTCATCCTGCCACCGGTGGGTGGGTGAGTGGGGGAAAGGGGCCCTTTATAATTGTAGTGTTGCAATCTGCCAGCCCGGCCAGGCAGCCTGTTCCCGCCTGCACTGCATTAAATACCTTATAACTGATTACACCCCCATGGGGCATGATTAGCAGTCTTCAGAGAACAAAGTACACTTTCATAAGAATAAGAACAGACACGTACTGCTAACCTACTACACAGCTGGGCAGGTGAGGAAACAGGGAAGAAAGGAGGTGGGGGGAAGAGTTAACTGTACTAACTCTATTCCTTCCCTTCTCTATCCCGGCTGAGCTGAGATTTCCACTGCCCTGAATAGTAGCACCCTCAGACCTATCCCACAAGATTCGGGTAACAAAAGCTCACAAACAAACTGTTGCCTGTGGAAGTCAGGCAAAGTCCTAACCTGGAGAGGCAGGGCCTCGAGGCAAGCAGATTGAGCTTTGCTCTGAGTGACAGCAATTCCTTCTCATCAGTTCCCAGGATAAGGGAAGGGTGAATTCCAACTTCAGTATCAAAAACAAGGGGGAGGGAAAGCTCAAAATAAGATCACATATCCATGCCCCTCTCTAACCTCTGTGTACATCTGAAAGGTCCACATAAGTAATAGCAAAACATCTAATTCCATCTGGAGGTTAACAGCTCTCCAGGTGATGATGTTTTCTTGTGGGAAGGGAGGAGGTAGCAAAGAGGAGGAAAGCCCTCTCCATGTGGGTAATAGGGATCCCCAAACATACACAGTCCATATGCACTGCCGCAACAAAGAACCAGCTCGATGGAAACTCAGCCAATCTGACATGAAATGACCTACAGCTCATTAGCAAAGTACCTTCCAAATCTCAAAATGCCCACACAAACAGCCACAAATATATTTGGTGCTATCTGGCCTCCATCTCAGCAGAGCAGAAAGAATCAGACTATACAACCTTTTGCCAAAAGCAGTATGAAAAATGGTGGCAACTCCGAGACTAAAATAAGCCTAGGATGAGCCCTTCCAGCTACTGTCCCCAAACCTCTAGCAGAAGAGAGCACAGCAGAAAGCTCCAAGAAAATGGTCTTATTTGAGAGAGAAGCCCATGCAGAAGCTTCAATAAAATAGTAAGAAGTCTCCTAATTGTGTCCTTTTGGAAGCAATCATCTGCTTTACCCAGAGCCTGCTGTCTTTGCCCATGACCCCATGGATGCTCACGGTACCATCTGGAAGCTCTCATGTTCAGCTGATGCATCTAGAGGGGACACCCTGCTGACACATTCCACCCACATTCTTACCCAACCCACCCAAGAAAGGATTCATTAATGAGTAACCAACCCAGCTGAAAATGATCTACTTATATCTGCTTTACTCAGCAGCTGGTCCTTCAGCCAGCACACAGGCTGACAGGACATCTCTGAACTGCCTTGTCTAGTCCCACCTATACAGCAAAACCTGCATCTTATTCTCCTTCTTACAGGAAGACTTGTAGGTACTCACTGACTTTAGGCTCCGACGTACTTGCCATTGATACAAAGCATCAATACATTTAGAGTTACATTACCAAACAGATTGTGCTTTCAGGGTTTGGATAAATGGGAGCTTTCACCATAAACACGAGTTACTCATTAGAAGCTCCAGGAGATAATTTAAATTATCACAGCCAGCACAAAAATAGTTTTACTTTGGGAGCTGAAGTTGCAAAGCTGTAATAAATCCAAGTAGCACGGTAAAACTTTTTATAAAAGCTTAAAATTAGTTGTGAAGCCCCAAATGGCCTTGCATATAATTTGATTCTGCTACCGTGGGCTAGCAGAAGGGAAATTACTCTTCACACTGTAAAAAAATCTACTGAAAAACTCTACCATCCCTCAGCTCCTAGGAGACAGAAGAGGTAGGCTTACATTTCGTCTCTCTCTCTATATATGTAAAATACACAGAAATAATAAACATATAAATGAAATGTTAAACCCACAGAACTAACAATGACTTGTTCAATCCCACACAGTGCTGGGCAGCTATCAATCAGGCATCAGAGCTCAAACTGGAGCACTGCAATCCAACGCTCTCTCCTGGCCGCTGTACCCTCGCAGATACCCTGCACCCACCCCCATTCCCAGAGCAAATTGCCTTCCACTGCTGGGAAGCCTTCCTGCTATTCTGATACTGGTATTCACCAGGAGAGCAAGAGACCCTCATTTAGCCCCGCACGGGCCTTCTGCAAACTGCTAATCCCCACTCCACAGCTGCTTTTCGAATGCACGGGCATGAGCAAACCATCAACGATTTATGGCGCGTGGCAGGAAGGCTCCTGGCTCCCTGCGTGGGCGGGGTTTTGGGACAAGATCATGCTTGGACTAATGTTTATATTGCGAGTTGTCAGTCAGGCAGTAAATCATCTCTGGAGCTGCACAGCAAAACAGCCCCATCCAGCTGGGGCCTTGACAACACTGAACTCTGCTACAGCCATTTCGGATACACCTGGGGACCTATTTGCAAAGGCATCATCTAATCATGGAAAAATGAATACACTTATAAATAGAATCTACCAAAATTCTGCAGCCCAACAAGGGTGATTTGCTTTCAGGAATCAAACCAAACTGGTATGAGATGTTTGCCAAAAATGACTCTCCACATTACTCCTAGAAGAAATTGGATTGAGTGCCTACACAGACATCTAATAACAGAGTGCATCTCCAGCAAAATGCAGTTACCCAAGAAAACCCTTCTGAGCAAAGTTTTCATTTCCCAGTATTCACATAACTGGGAATGGTGGTGTAAGCAATGCTTAAATTCTAAAAGGGAAATAAAGACATTTTGCATACTTTAGTGCACAAGACACTTTCTGCTCAGAAAAACAAATGCACTTAAAGGCAGGATGTAAGCTTGAAGTCCATTCTCAAGAAAGGTTACTTAACTAAATTTTAAGCACAAAAATCCTATCATTTTCCACTTTTTTCTTTTCCTCCATTTGAAAATGCTTTTCATACAATACACTGGGTATGAATCTCCCACAGATACAAGAGAAGGGAGAAGAGTTCTCAATAATGAAAAAACTATAAATAAAATACTCAAGGGAAAAAAACCCAGAACAGTAGCATTAACTGCAATCACTCTTCAGCTATGTGAGAGACACCAGATTCCAACTCATCTCCCTAGAATATTTTTAACCTTCCCGTTGGGCAGCAGCAGAGTCATCACTAATGAACATTAAAGCTGCAGGAAGAAATCTGATTTAGGAGACAGAGCAGCAAGACACCTTTGACAACTGCAGAGAGCTTGTGAAGCAAGACATATGCAGGTCCAAAACCAGTTACTCTGAGTAGCATATGCCAAAATAATGGTCAAAAACCTTACAGCCACAACAATTACCTAATTATTACCTTGGGAAAATAACTTTTATACTTTTGAAACAAATGCTATAAAGTAAAACTTGCCTAAGGCTTTTTATGAGCCTCTGTGTAATTCCTCAATAGTTACAGAGACTACCTCATCTGTCCCTTTTGATTTCAGAACCATTTGTGCATGAGTGTTACATCAGCACAGCTGGACAAGTGAGACTTTAAACACAAGAGCAAGAAAATCCAGTTATGACTCCTACAACATTACCAAAGCTAGCTTTATCACAGAGATAAAATACAAATACACAACTCAACCAAAGACATAGAAGTCACTGTGGGACTTCCAGGTCTGAATTTGCTGACCCTTAAGAAATCAAAAATTAAACCAGTTCTCTCTTGCCACCAGAAGCTGATCAGATACTCTCTGACTAAAAATCAGTCTTCCTTTCCTTGCAGGAAAACTTATTTTCCAATCCTGACCCATTTCACTTTAACAGCAACACAAAACTTCTATGGAAGTCAGTAACTGTTTATTCTCAGCTGTTAGCCCTGCCACAAAAGGGTTGAGTTATGCCCTAAGGCACATGTTGTTCCCAGAGAAGCTGATAGGGCCCATACAGGGATCTCCAGTCTTACATATCCCGCTTCTGTCTCTGAAAATACATATAGACTCTTTCCTTCAGCTCCCCTTGCATTTAGGCAAACATTACAAACACACAGCTTTTTATATAAATCTTCATGCCACAGCCACTTATCTTTATTAGCCTATACATCAAATGGAATTTATACCTACTTGCAGCACTGATGATTCTCCTGATCCCCAACAGATTGGACACGAGCACAGGACACAATCTGTTTTCACAGACATCAGTACATTGAGGCTCATGCTACAACATACCAGAACTCACTCGAAGAGCCTTAAAGCCCTGCCTTTCAGACACCTTACAGACTAAAGTCCACAACACGACTGCAATGTGGAGAGGTCAAACTCCACACATTCTTTTCCCCCTTACAAGCAAAGGGAAGAAGCAGCAAGTGCTTTGCATGACTGCTCAGCATGAAAAGACAATAGCTGCATGTCTCCACATTCATCAGTAGGATGGTCCTCCTCTACAAACTGCACCATCTTTCCACAGACCCTGCTCTTCACCAGCTTAAAATCTTCAACTACCAGGACTAATCAGAGCAGCTGCAGTGCTTTGTGGATTTGTTCTCTGGCTGGTGATTTGTTGTTTGGTTGGGTTTTTTTACCCTAATGCAGTTACCACAAAAAGCAAGGTCAGCAAGCAACCTAACACAGCACAAAAGTGATTCAATATCTTGCCCCTGATTACATTAAGGTGGTTTAATAGCTGGAGCAAGAAGCCTCAGTGGACAATTACAGAACACACTGCCCTTTCTTCAAACCTTTACCTGTTAAGAGATTGGATTAGGTCTGAAAAATACACCTTCTAAAACAAGTTCTTTAACTAAAGCAAGTCTGAACATTTCCACTCCTAAGTGCTTGATCTTTTCTGAATCCTGCTCAGCTCTTAGCCTCAGTGCTATTATGTGGTAGTGAATTTCCACAGATTAGACATCATGTGAAAATACTTTAAAATCATTATTCAGTTTGATGCCTATCAGTTTCACCGAACTGCATTCACCTCAGCTGAAGAATACATTCCAGCTCCTTCACCCCAGCACAGCAGTCTTCCTCAGGCTTGGCACCCAGCATTGTTGAAAAGCAGAGGAAAACTGAGCCCACCCAAGTGATGCTTATACTGCATTCCAACCACTGCAAAGCTATTCTCACACTCCTATGTGGTTTTCCACGCCATTTCCTTCCTAAGAGCAGCTCCCAAGAGGACACTCCAGAGAGGCTGGCTCATGTCATTCCAACTACGAAATATCCTGCAAGTGCTGCTTTTGGCCCTCTCTGGCTGAGCATACTTGGAATAAAACCATACATGAACATCCTGACAACGAAGAGAACGGTTTCTGAGAACGGAACTAACAACAAAGCAAAAAAGAGAAAATTGTCCTTGAAATCAAAAAGATTCAGGCAAGGTTAGATGTGAGTAAAACAAACAAATAGTTCCTGGGAAGGCAAATGTGAGGTCTCAGAGTGCCCACTTGCCTTGAACAAGGCAGGGCCTGACTTGCACTCCATAGCAATTTCACCATGCTACACAATACACAGGACAATGGATCCCACAGGGGTCTGCTTCATTTGAAGTCACAGCTTGAAACACCCTTCCCATTTCTCCTCCACCAAGCTTTACTAAAGCACTCAACACCACAGCGTCTAAGCATCTACACACTGATGGATTCATCCTCAAATCCCTAGTAAGACCAGTGTTATTCATATTTGCTAATCAAGGAATGAAGAGTCAGAAACAGCAATGATCTGAACATAATAAATCTGTGGCAGAAATTAGGTCTCTTTCTGACCATAGCATCACCCTTCCCCTCTAACCAGCTGTAAAGGTATTTCAACTTTAAAAAGTAACATTCTTCCTACTACAGTTACAGACTCGGCCAATCTAGATCTAAGGAAAAGCCCTCAGGTAGGGGAACTGGCAGGGAAACAGGATGGATGATTTCATGCCCTGAGGCATTTGTTCCTGTTTGCATAGGTTACACACATAGTTCCTTTGCAGTCCAGCGTAAAAGGAATCTCAGAGAGGATCACATTTACCCAGTCACTAGTGATCTGAAATACACACAGCTGGCATGAATGCCAACCAGCCCTCTCTCTCCAAAGCTCAGGGTGTTATACAGAAACGAGATACCTTCCCAGTCAAAAGGCCTCAAGCAAGGAGATGTACATACCCAGTTTCAGAACCTTAAATTTACTCTCAAAGCATTAATCAAGTCAAATGGTCAAGAAAATCTGCTCCATTACGACAATTCCAGATCCTGACAAGCCCAGTAAAAAGAGCAAAACGAACCAAAAAGGCGTCAAACCAGATCCTCATCTAATAGCAGAGGAATCCTACCCTCAATCTGTGTCACAAGCAGGCTCATTTGAGACCTCTACATGTTGCATTTCTCCCAGCAACATGTAAGGCAGAGTTCTGTTGTCACCTTGTGCTGGAGAAGCGAGGCACATGACAACAAATGCACAACACAGTAAATCTGCCAGGACCTAACCTACAGAAGTGCTTCTTGGGTCTACACTGTAGATGTGGTGAGACATGGAAATCTCAGAATTCAGTCTTCAGTGGATTCTCCATAAAACATGGCAGACATTTCAACAGCTCACCTTCAGAACAACCATCAGCCTCTAAGACCCACAAGCACGAAATCAACTACCAAAAAATACAGTTAATTTTACTAAAACTTGTTTACTTTGCTACCACTCAAACAGCTTGGCTTTCTTCACCTCTTTAAAAACCCTTTATATGCCACACCAGCTGCCACAAGCCCTTTCTCCAAGTCAGCTCCAGTGCCACTCACACCAGCACGCCCACCAAAAATCATTCGTCCCCTCTGACTTGATTTGTTCTGCTCTGGGACAAGAAGCAGGCAGACTTGCAAAAGACTACACCTTTTCCAAGGCTTTAGCCTGTCTCCCTGACAAGCTACACCATGACTGCATTTCGAGTGGATGGCAGAGATAAGAATTGAGGGTTTGTTGGCTGCAAAGCAAGTGACTTAGCAGCAGCCAACAAACAACTTGAAACAGAGTGGAAAAGCACACAAGGTCATCTTTAGTTCAGAAAGCTGGTTTGGAGAGTGAAGAGACAACAGGTCTGGGCAAGTAACTCATCCCCTCCTGACCCAAAGCCTTGTTAATATTAAAGATAAAGATAACCATGGGCTGCACTTTGAAACTCCACTGGCCCTGCTGAAATGCACTCACAGGATTTCAAGAGCACTGGGTGCCTAGGAAGGAATGAGAAACTCCTCTCAACACCACAGCTAAGACCTGGTAGCTTAAATGCTGCTTTAACACCCAGAAAGCTGAACCACACTGTATGCAAAGCACTGCTGGGATATAGGTGCTTTCTACAGTGATCCCCAGGAAGAAGTGAGAAAGGAGTTGTTATAAAGGTGATCTGACAGTGTACAATCAAAAAGCCAGCTGCTGGGTACCAAACAACTGCTCCTCTAAACAGGATCTCAACAGGGAGATCAGGTACACCTGCACCACCCATAATGGGAACAGCTAAAATTTGTGTGGGAAAATGATGTGGGGGAACAAACAACCTGACAGAACAGAGGGTCACTAGAACCACCTAACTCTGGCATTGCCATTACTGCAAGAGCAGGATCATCAGAAAGGATTTCATTTGGATTACGGCTGGGCAGATGCCTTGTGAATTATACGGACACCACGGCTGCTTTGGCACGGGTAGAGCACGTTTCAGACTGCTTTCCCAGGTGACATGTCAAGAGCACTGGCTTACACCTTTAATTGAACTTTTCTTTCCAGAAGCTCCTGCTGAATTTCTCGGGGTCACTCCCATTCCACTGACACCCCTGGCCTCTCAATTCTGGCATCACAGGCCGACTGTGCTGCAGAGAACACCACAGAGAGGGCCAGTGTTTCAAGTATGTGGTTCACATGTTCTCAAAAAATTTGAGTAGTGGTACAAAAAGAACACAGTCTGACTCAGCACCAGCTCACTCCTGGGCCTTCTTACCAGTGATGCTTCACTAGGGATTCACTGCTTCATCCTATATAGGCCCTTTATCCCAGTTCCTTCTCTGAACCTGTAAAACAGAAATGCACAGCTCTGAAAAGCTTTCACTGGCACAGCACTACCTACATGTGACGGATGATTCTTTTCAGGGGACAAGATCCACCCAGCATCTCTCAGATCTAGGTCACTCTCAGCCTTGCCAGATCCGTGTCTCATTTGCACACCCTGATGCCTACCAATGCAACCTGATGCGCACCCAAAAATCTGTGTACCAGCACTCGACCTCTTCCTGTGCTCTGTGCAGAGTGCTCCAGCTCAGAGCCAGAACCAGTACAGCACTTACTGTTCACCTGTTTTGCTTTAAAGTCCCCCCACTTCCCAGAGGCTAAACGCTAGTTCTATAGGGGGAAGCATCCCTCACACTAGAGAGGATGTCCAGGCTGGCAGAGGATTTCCCATTAACCCCTGCCGAGCCCGACCCCAGAGGAATGCCGATTCTTCCCTTCCAACCCTGCCTCCGCCAGCGACACTCCGGTTCTTCAACACACGTGCTGGCCCACACTTGCTCCGCTTTGCAGCTCCTACTCCAGCAACGCTCCCTGCAGAGACACTGCTTTCTCATCCCCCACGGCACCTAACTCTCCATCCCCCCACCCAACGCTCCATCACTCGGAAACTGCTACACCCTGCGTGGACCAGGTTCTGCCCGCCGAGCCCCTGCCTGCGCTGCTCCCTGACACGGGTCTCTCCCCGGCAGGGAGAGCTCGATAACGCCCCGACGGCCGAGGCAGTGGCATCACCACGCTTCCCCACGGAGACCGTCCCTTCCTCGGGGCCGGGGCTGTGGCCTCGCCGCCCTCCCGCACCCGGCCCCC
>VXBQ01000412.1:0-26604 GCA_013400175.1 Phainopepla nitens | reverse complement strand
GGGGGAGGGGGGCGGGGGGACGGGCGCGGCGAGGCGCAGCGGCGCGGCATCCCCCGGGTCCCCACCCCTGCCCCCGACCCCAGTCCGGAGGGGTCCAGGTAGCCTTCAGACTAGGGGCAGTGCCTGATACTCCACGTCCTGGGGATGTCCCTGGTAGTCCCCAGGCGCACAGAGCTCTCTAATACCCTCGAGAGGGAGGTTGGTAGACTCGGGGGGCGTCCTCGCAGCACCTGGAGGTCTGGTAGCCCCCAGCCCGGCCAGGCGGAGGCGGACGAGTGGGACGGAGGGGGCTCCCGCGCCCGTGTCCTTGTGACCCAAAGCCAGGCCTGCCCAGGTGGGAGCTGCTCACACCTTTCCTGGGCACCAGCTGCCGCCCAGGATGCCGGGGTCCCGGGCGAGCCAGGGGTTCGTGGGAGCAGTACCCATGGGGTGACTACATCAGGGGGTCTGAGAGGCTGCACCTCGAGTGGGGAGCTGTGGGGGCAAAACAGCCTTTGCAATGGGGAAAAGCAGCCTTTGCAATGGCATGCGATTGGAGCTTATGCTTCTCACAGCCCTGAAGGAACATGATACTCACTCTCCAGCCCTAAATTATTTTATAAGTTTCATAGCAATTGCTTCACCCTCCCCTGAAATGCAGCAGCTGTTTGCCACTGCCCAGTGTTTAGGGGCAGGAGGCGAAGGAGGGTCCTGCACCCATGGTCTCAAAGGGACTGTGGGGAGGGAGGATGCAGCAATCCATGGTGGGATTTGGCTGGGGCAGTGACAGTGACATCCTGTAGCCCCTCTGAAAATGCTTCATCCTTCGTTGGTGATGTTTTTTTTGCTGGAGAGATGCTTCAAGCAATGTCATTGCTTTTATGGGCTATTTTGTCTGGTCCAGGCAGGTGAAGCTCTTAGCAGGGACCCCAAAACCTCTTCCTGCAATGCATGTGTACGTGTAGGTGGGTGGGAGGACTTATGTCCCCATCTTAGAAGGCTCTCACACAACTATTGGACCGAACATTACCTTCCAGAGCTAAAGAGTCAAGCTGAAAGTGGAATGGCCCCTGTTCATCACACCCACGCAGCTGGATAGAGTCTGCTCCACACTTTTACCATTCTGCTAACAGAACTGTTTAACCCCTCCCATCTCATTACAGTAATATATTTATGATATCACCCTCGAATTTCCTGCCCTTAACAACCCCAGAAGGCTGGGAGGGAATGAAGCATTTTTGGAAAGTATTTAATGCTACTTCAAGAGGGCAGGAGGCGGTCGGAAAATAGATGGGTGCAGGAACCTTGGGCTGACGGGGCTCTCTGCAGGACAGCTGAGGAAAAGGACCGCACCTAGTGAGAGGTGCGTGTTCACATTTCCTGCCTGGGGCTGCAGCCCAGCTCGAGTGCCTGTTGCTACACTCTCTTGCTCGGACAGTGAAAGAGGGCTGTCGTTTTCTGCCTGCTCCTCTGCTAGATCTACTGGACTCCCTGCTCTCCCGCAGGGCTTGAAAAGCAGCCTGGGCACGGTGAAGGACACTCAGCCCATCTATTCGTTCAAATGTGCACAGGAGGACCTTATTTAACATGAAGCTGAAGTCTCCCAGATCTAGGGAGGGAAGAGGAAGGTCCCCACAGCTGGGTTGGTATTTCTGGAGGTTTCTGATCTCTTGACAGCAGCTATCAGGGGTGGGTGCTCCAAGATGTGGTGTAACAGCCTGAGCTATCACACACTCAGGATTGAGTGTGCACACAAGGTTCTCCTGTACTCACATTTTCAAAAGCTTTTCAATTCCTAGTGCCCCAATGCTGACTTAGAGGAAGGACTCTGGATGGACAGAGGGGAGTGTGGTGACAAGTCTGTATAAAACTGGATGTTTCAACTCAAAAGTCCCAGGCAGTAGAGAGGAAATGTGTTGTGTGAAATGAAGCCGTGGTGTCAGCCAGGGGATTTTGCTGAGCTTGCTCTTTTTCTCTCTGTAGGTGTTCATCTCGGTGGGGCCACACTGACCATGCTCAGGAGCTTCTGTCTCCAGCTCATGTCCTTGATTTGGATCCTCTTGGCCCATCACCAGCTTGTGCAAGGTGAGTCTCTGTAGACATGGGTCCTTCTCTTTCATACCCACCTTTCCAAACCTGTCCTTGGCATTGCTGAAGTCTCCTCAGTTTTCCATACAAAACAGAGATGGTCTGACCTGGGAAAGCAGAAGATGCTGCCCAGTCATTAACCACCTGAGGCGTGACACTGGAGGCACCTTAGAAACCTTTGGCCGCAGGGGTGGCAGTGCCTGAGCAGACTGGCAGAGACATCCCTGCTGCTCTGTCTCAGTTAGGGTGAACAGGTTCCCAAACCAATGAGCTTGTTCAGGGGGAAAAAGGTCCCAAAAGTGAACAGCTAACCCTGGATCCAGTGAGGCAAAATCCTTTCCCAAAGATTAGTTTGCTCTATCCCTGCTCCAAATAAGCAATGAATTCCCAAAGCCATGTGCCAGGAGAGATGGTTACAAATAGGAAAGGTGACAATACCCAGGCTTGGGGCTGAGCAGTCCCAGGAGGCTGCTCCAGCTCCATAGTTTAGGAGACTCTTACCCTGTGCAATGGGAACTGCTGCCTCACTGCAGCAAAATTGCATGCACTGGGGATTTCTTCCTCTATTTGTTTTCCCAGGCAGCACAAAATGCTGCTTGGGAAAGCCTGAGTGCATCTCTAAGCATGGGGGGCTTTAATCTGCTTTGGTCCAGGATGGAGAGGCTCAGGTAAGGACATTCACCTCCTGGGCCTGGCCTGACATTGCACAAGACTTCTGGAGAAAGCTCCTGCTTCTTGATATTTGCTCTAGTTCTACTGCTCGTGGACCCAGAGTGAACCAGCTCCCCTGTGGAGCTAAGATGCCAGCAAGTGATGGGGAAGAGGGGAAGGTGAAGATGAAAGGGAACACCTGGCACAAAGGAGAGGATGAGACATGGCACAGCGAGGCCATGGCTCAGTTACAGCTTCTGTGGCTTTTAAATAAATAAACAGAACAGGATACCAGGCCCCATGTGATGCCAAGTCCTGCTTCCCTGTGCTGGGAGGGGAGTGCTGGCAACAGGGTACTGGAAGAGGGCAGGAGCCCCTCTCAGACCACTCTGTGCCAACAGCTGTCCTTGGGGATGGCGACATCCTGGGAGGTAAAGAAGAACCATCCTTTCCATTTCCATCCTTGGTGCCTTAGTGCCCCTTGCAGCACTTGGCCCTGAGCTTTCCCACCACACTTGCTGTGACACTGTGGGACCAAGGTCCCAGGTGGGACCTATTACACACGTTGTCTTAATGCATGAGCAACCCCAGCTCTTGCCCAGAAGGGCCCAAAATCCAAGAGAGGCAGCAGAGAAAAGGTAGGGAAGATGAGCAGAGACAGGGTAGTTTTGAGGCAGAGCCCCATTTCTCAATAAAGATATGTTATTGCTGCTTGGGTTATCACGAAGTTCTCATTTCTTGTATGGCATCCAGCCAGTGAAAGGAAGGTCCCCCACCTTACAGTTCTGGGGACGGGTAGGCTGAGCACTTAAGGAAATACCCCAGGCCATGGGCAGATATGGAGTCATCTACAGTCTCTGCTTAATCCATGTCCACATGTCTCTTGTCCTGTAGGGGATGACTGCAGTGAGCGCTGCAATCTCGCCCACGGCTGCTGTGACCAGGATGGGAAGTGCAGGTATGGCTTGTCTTTGGCTCTCTGCTGCTCCTGACTGTAACTGCTCTCCCTCCCTTGGCGCTGTGTCCCTGGTGCCTACACCCCTGTCCAGAGCTGAAGCACCTCCTCCTCCACTCACCCACACCTGGAATCGATGACTCTACTCTCTTCTCACCTGACACTCTCTGGAGTGAGAGATTTTGATGCCTCAGCTTCTTGCTGGTCCCCTCTAGCCTTTGCTCCTGTGCTTCCACGGTGCCCACCTTCACACACTGACCAGTGTTATGCTGCTGAGCCATTTTTGTCTAGAGGAAAGCCTAGAACAGCCTGGCTGTGCCTGGGAAGCAGCCTGCAGGCTGAGGTATGATGGGGGAAAGTCGTCAGGCAGCAGGGCAGGCATGAGGGTTGGCCAGCTTGCTTGGCCTGCTCGCTGATAGAGGTGGAGGTGCTTTCCCTGGGGCATGGAAGAAAAGAGCTGCCAGCCATGAATATAACTGAGAGCTTCAGGGGTCCCCTCTCAAAAGCCTGAGCTGTGGTGGACATCTCTGGATGTTTTCATAAAGGGTTTACCAGCAAGCTGTGAGCTACAGCAGCAGAAGTACATATGTGGTACTTGGCATCCCAGCTCCACCTGGGCCCCTGTTTGCAGCTGCACAGAGCTCCTCCCTGAGCCCTTTCAGCAGCTGTGGCTGCTTGAGGGAGCAGGGTGCTGCAAAGCCCCAGGGAGAAAGGCCACACGTCACCATGTGGCAGGTGTCCCAGCTGCAGATCTTTCCGCACGTGAGTTGCTGCTGATGATTTCAGGCCTCCAGAGCATTTGCTGAACCTTGTGGCTTGGCAATACCTCAAAATCACCTCAAACTCAGGGAGACTTGGCTGCTTACCTGACCCCATCCCTGGCAATTTTTAGGTTGGCCAGCTCCCTTTTGGAGAAGCAGAATAGTTGATGGCACCTGCTCCTTGCAGGTACGGGGGGGTAGGGATGTCCACATCCCTCCACTCAGGGCTGCCCAGGTATGAATGTATTTCCCCAGACTATACCAGGCATATGGTATCACCTCCAGTCCCATCAAAAAGCCTCTAATATGTATACATATATATATTTAACCATTTTCCTCATTCCTCATCTCTTTGGAACAACATACAGTGACAACAGCCAGCCCAGGTTTGAAAGTGCAGCCATGGGCCAGTCCAAAAAAATTGAAGTCACCACAGATTGTGCTGAAATGAGCCCCAGCTATGAAAATTAGTTCTAGAAACTGTGTTGTTTTTGTTAGGTTTCATTTTGTGCTAGTTTGAGTGTAGCTTTTGTTGTGGCTTGGTGCCACCTCCTCTCAGCTCTCATCTTGTTATCACTTGCTTTCCTCTTTGGAGCTGGCAGGTCTGAGGGATGCTTGCCACTGGAGCAATGCAGCTTGGCTTTACTTAGTCATTGCCACGGCCCTGCTCTCTGGGGCCAGAAGGCTCACTGTGTGCTGCAGGTTTTCCCACTGTACTGCCCTTGTGAGCTGGCTGATAAGTCTATTCTGTGCACCAGCCATAGCAAGCAAGGTTTCACAGCTGGATTACAGTGCACTCCAGACGAAAAATGACACACGTTATAATGCAGAGAGGAGCAGTGAAACACATGGACCTCAGCAGCCTCTTGTCCCTTTCCCTCAGGAAGCCCAGGGCTGGGGATGAGCTTTTCTCTGCCTGTCAGAGTGGCTGCCTGCTGTGGGAGGCGCGGGAATTGCTGAGTTAATGCAGTGGTGTACACGGAGCGGCTGGTTGGAGGAGAGCAGAGGGACGTGGGCAGGGGAAGTGAAGCTGCTGAGCTCTGCTGCTGGCCACTCGCCCTCCCTGGCTGCAGAGGGTGTCTGCTGCTGCTCTGTCTCCTTGCTTCCTTGGACAGATGAGATGCCAGTACTTACCTCTGGAGGAGGGAGCTAGGAGGTCTGTGGGGCCTTTGGGAGGGTTTCCGAGCACTGCTGTGTCTGTGGGAGCCCCGCACAGCACACAGCCAGCTTTTCTGCAGCTCCTGCTGGATGTGATTACGCTGCTGTGCCGTGTCCTCCTGCAGGTGCGATCCAGGCTGGGAGGGGGAGTACTGCGAGGAGTGCGTGCGTATGCCGGGGTGTCTTCACGGGACCTGCCACCAGCCTTGGCAGTGCATCTGTCACACCGGCTGGGCCGGCAAGTTCTGTGACAAAGGTGAGTCTTGGCCTTTACTTCCCCACCTCTGGTGCTGAGGGCAGAAGCCCAGCACACCCTTAAGGATATGTCAGCCAGCATAGCCAGAAGCCACCTGGGTGATGCCGTTTTGGCTGCCTGGCAGATGGGATGTTGCCTGGCTGCCACAGCTGGGACCATTCCCTTCCTGCAAAAGAGGTCAGACTGCTGACACTTGTTCCCTGGCTGTATGGCAAGAGCTGGTGTGACACTGGCCAGCCTCAGGAAATTGAGCAGATGAACTCATTGCATTCCCCATGCTGTGTCAGGACTCCAAGCAGCATCCCCTGCTTTCCCCAAGGCTTCCTGCCTTCAGCAGATGGCTGGGAGACTCCCCTTCTCCAGCCCCAGAGATTTGTCTGTACCAGGGGGTCTCCACTGCTCAGACAGGTGGCATGCACTGCATCTTCACAACCACACAGGCACTGCACTTCTGTTGCTGCAGGTGCCTATTGGAGAGGAGAAGAGAGAAGCCTCTGCCATTTCTCCATCCCCAGGGGGTTTGGTGCAAAACCTCTTTTCTCCCTAATTCACACCGTTTTTTTCCCCTCAGACATACACATCTGCGAACACCAGTCCCCCTGCCAGAACGGGGCACAGTGCATCTACGATCGGGATGGGGAGTATTCCTGCTTGTGTCCAGAAGGTTTCCACGGGAAGGACTGTGAGATGAAGACAGGGCCATGTGAGAAGGCAGGGTGAGAAACTGCAGTGAGATTACAGACAGCATTAACTTTGGGTCACACACTGCCAAGTGGAGGCCCAGCTTGGCTCCTTATCTGTGAATTTCCATACACTAATGGGGTTAAGCAAAAATCACCTTTGGCTTTGGTTTAGCAGCGTGCAGTGCATGGTCCCACCAGGCAAGGGCTTTGTTGAAATCTGAACAGATTCCTGTCCCTGCTGTAGGAGCACAGGAATCTGTTCATCATGCCTGGGACATCCTATCTCCCAGGCAGCCAAACTGCTGTAGGCGTGATGAGCTGACATCCGTGATGCCTTCGGGGAGCATCAGGAGGGCATGTTTCCTCTTCAGATCATTCGGCTGAAGACCTTCCCTGGTGGGTGGTGGGCCTGTGCACAGCCACAGCCTTTGAGGAGGTCCCATGGTCTCTCATTCCAGGAGACAGAAGCTCTCACCCAGTCTTCTCCTAGAGATAGCTGCCCCCACGGAGAGAGCTGGACACACTGACCACGCAAGCAGCTCTGCGTGTTTACCTCCCTGGGGCGGGCAAAGCTGCTTGGTCTCCAGGGCCATGACCCATCCTTGCTGTCTCCACACAGGTCTCCATGCAGGAATGGTGGGCAATGTCAAGACGAAAATGGCTTTGCCAGTAACTTCACCTGCCGGTGTCTCGCTGGCTTTGTGGGGGCTCTCTGTGAGCACGATGTGGACGACTGCCTGATGCGCCCCTGTGCCAACGGGGCCACCTGCCACGACGGCGTCAACCGCTTCTCCTGCCAGTGCCAGGTGGGCTTTGAGGGGCGTTTCTGCACCATCAACATCAACGACTGCGCCAGCCAGCCGTGCAAAAATGGGGCAAAGTGCTATGACCGCATCAATGATTATGACTGCTTGTGTCCTGACCGTTTCACTGGCAAAAACTGTGAGATCTCCGTCCCTGAGCCCACCTGGTCTCCCTACCACCCTGCAAACCATGAGAATGCTGGAGGCGTCAAAAGCACCACTAGTGAGACGCCGGGGGTGACGCAGCCGGAGCCCGTCAGGACTGTGGTCACAGGGCGGCGTGTGGCCAACCACAGTGAGAAAGAGCCGGGGGGAGGGTTGTTGAAAATCTCTGTGAAGGAGGTGGTGACCCAAAGGGACTCAGGGCTGAGTGAAGCCCAGCTGGTGACAGTGCTGGTGTTTGGGGTGCTGACAGCAGTGCTGGTCCTCATCACTGTCCTGCTAATGCTGAGGAACTGGCAGAGAGGCCGTCAAAGGTCGAACTGGTGCCAAAGCCCTTCTCAGGCTGCAAGAAAGCTCCAAGACCAGGAGTGTCAGGTGGGCATGCTCAACACCATCTTGATTGAGCCAAGGAAGACCACAGAGCTGTGAGCTGCGAGGACTCTGAACCAGGCCCTGGCAGGTCATCGTGCTGGCAAACCCTTTGAACCGCACTCTGCGGAGCCACGCTGGCACCGACTGGGCAGTGGGGAAGGGCTCCCAGGGCAGCAAACATGTCAACAAAACCCTGGGGGTTGAGCATTGGCGTGATGGCCCTGCCTGGGTCTGAGCTGTCTCCTGTCTGGCTGGCTCAGCTGGCACCCACGGGCGTTTGAAGGCGGGGCTGTGTTGGGCCAGCCCTGCAGGGGAGCGATGGTGTGCTGCTTGGCAGCAGCCCGTGCCACGCAGGCACTGGTGTCAGCTGACACGAGCACTCAGAAACAGGACAGGTTGTGCTGAGGAGGGCATAGCCCTCTTGCCAGCCCAGATACTGCCAGACCCTTTGTAACTCCTCTCTGTGACTACGGAAAGGGGCTTTATCCTCATTTCTGCTGGTGTTGGGATGCTTCTCCTGCGGCCTTTGGGACAGTTGTGGCTGCACATGGGTCTCCCTGCCACAGTACTGGGGTAGTTCCTGACTGTTTCTGGAGGCTGTCATTTCAGATGCCATATCCCTAGGGAGTGAGCAAACACCCTTGCTCCCTGGCCTTGTGGTTCTGTGAGCCAGTTCAAAGAGACTTCAAAACTCATTGCAGGTCTCATGCCCTTCTGCCCTGGCTGTTGCACCCTCCTCTTGCTGCCAGACTTGGGGTTACAAACACGTTCCATACTTCCCTCCTGATAATCCAGGGGTCTCTTTGACCCACTTACCAAGCCGTCCTTTCTGGTCTGGCCACAAATGACCAAGATCCTTTGCCTCTGCAGTGTGCACTGCTGCCTCACTATTTGCTCTTCTCTGGGCCTGAGCTGATCCTTCTCATATGTCCTCATAGGTGAAGCTGGAGATGGACAAGGCTATGCTGTGGCTGGTTCAGGAGCAATACAGGATCCAGGTCCTCCTTTCCTCTCCCATTTACTCTGAGGCAGGCAGCTGGCTCTAACCTCAAATCAGCCATTGCAGCATTTCTCGATACAACAAAGGCTCAGCTCCCCACCGTGGATGTGAGGACAGGCTAATGAGCCTGGGATAAACACAGGAAGCAGACACAAAACTGCCTTCTCCACCATTGCTAAAGCATGGCTAAGAGGCAGTAGATAGTCAGGTCACTTAGCCTTTGTACGAGGTCTGTTCCTGCCTGTGCTGGTCTGGTGTGCAGCAATCAGTGCCTCTCTCCCAGGACCAGGGATTTCTGTGCCTCCCCATGGGCAGAGATGGCTAAGCAGTGGGACAAAACTCCCCACAACCCAAACCCTACTACCGGCTTGTAGGGTTGCAGAGGTGGGTTCAAGGTGGTGTGAAGTGAGCCAAGAAGTGACTGCTCAGGCAGGAGTGAGACCTGGGAGAGGGGACTGGAGCTTCATCAGAAAGATTATTTTTTTAATACATGGATGGATGATGTACCTTTATCAAATAAAACAACTACAAGCCCAGAAACAGTGTATCAGAGAATCATAAAACAATTTAGGTTGCAAGGGACCTCTGAACACCAACCTGCTGGTCTCAGCAGATACAAGCAGATCAGGTTGCTCAGCAACTTGCTGAGTATCTCCATCACTTCCCTCAAGAATGCAAACCCAGACTGTGGCACAGGAGTTGTCCTGCTTTATTCTCCATCTCCAGGGATGGGGATGGCTCCTACCCCTGAACAGCATAGCAAAGGTGTGGGCTAGACAGTGCCTTAAGAGTGCTGGGAAGAAGGAGTCCCAGGTGCCTATGGCAAAAGCAAGATCCTAAAATTGAAAGCAGCTGTGGGTTTGTGCAGCTGGGAGCAGGACAGGAGGGATACAGAATTTCCCTTGAAGGAGTGGTCTTGAAATAAAGTAACTTTAGAGGCCTTTAATGCAATTGCATTCTAGCCCCTTCAGTGGAAGGCCTTCTCCACTGAAAACCAGAGGAAAAGCAGAAGGTCCCTGGGTGCAACCTTCTAGGCTTGGAAAAGCCTTCTGGGAATAGTAGAGAGGAGGTAGGGTTGTCTTTGTGCAGAGAGGGCACCACTCTTTTATCTCATAAGGAATAGCTGTCTGGTGAGGGAAGGGCCAAGAACCTGAATTAACAGCTTCATGAGGATATTTCCACTTTATTTTACATCGCATATGTGAGAATAAGTCTCAAACTAGGAGTTACTGATTCTTCAGTGAGTAGAAAATCCCTCTGTAATCTCAAAGGGAAGCCTTGGAGGGGAGCAGGATCCCACCAACCAGGCTTGCATAACACTAAACAGCAGGTTGCATCTTCCCTATTAAAGGAAAGGCCACAGTGCCATGCTCTCGGGCTCCTGTTCAGGGACACACAGTTGCTGCCTCCAGGCAGGAATAAGCCCCTCCCTCACCTCAGCAGCTCCTGGCCCTGCAGGGACAGGGCTAGTGTCTGAGGTGAGAGGAAAGCCAGGCACTCAGCTGGAAGGGCTGCCCGGGCTGAGCCCAGGAGGGAGGTCATTGCTGCCTGCTGTGCAGGAGGCGCTGGAACAAGGAGCCATCCTTCTGGCTTAGGCGGGCGGGCGAATCCAGCTCTGCCACTCTCCCAGCTTGCATCACCAGCACGCGGTCCGAGTCCAGGATGGTGTTCAGCCTGTGCACAACAAATGCCAGGACACACATTGGTGGATCTGAGGAGAAGCTCTGGACACTGCTTCCCCTGCTGTTAAGGGTGGCCCAAGACATGCTCAGCATTAGAAGCTGGGGAGGATCTCCCTCTGCACTCAAGGTCACAGTGCAGAGCAGCTCCCCAGAGAGCCTCTGCTCGCTGCTGAAATGCAGCACCTCTTCTAAGAGCATCGTGATGCCTTCCAGTTGCGGGGCATGACAGGGCACCAAGAGTGCAGAGGGAAGTTCTGTGGGGGGAAGCTCAGGGCATGCCCGATTCTGAGGTTGCACAGAATGTCTCCATCCCCACAGGGGTTAGTGTGTTGCTTTATTTGCCCCAACATTTCCTCACGTGCCACCTCCCAAGGGCAGCAGAAATTGTGCATCAGCTGTTATTCCCCTGCAGTCTGGCATCTTTGTTTATGCTACCACCACCACTGGATTTGTACTTGCCAGACAGCCAACCACAGGACCCACTGCACACATACGTGCCCAGGTCCGCCCAGACTACCAGCAGAGCAGCAACCTCTAGCTCTGGACAGGGAAGACAGGACAGCACAGTCATGCACCGTTCAGTGTGAAACTATGGCCCTACAAAGCTGCAAGTCACAAGGAAGACACTGCACAGGATTTGAGCAGGTAAAAAGCATTATGGAGTTCTAGACTCTGGTTACACATTCATATCCAAGGTGCTGCAGCACTGAAAATGACCTGGAGAGGCAAGAGACCCTTGCAAGTACAGAGTCATGTCCCATCCTGGATTTCACTCAAAGCTGAATGGCACAGAAAAACCATGGATACAAAACAACCCCATCATCACCTCTCTCTCCCTACTGCCCTTCCCACTGCTCTTCATCCCAGGGGAAAAGGGGCTGGGGCCATCTTCAACTCAGTCTTGCTGCTTTGCCTTCTGCCACTCCTTCCTCTGCTGTTTCTCCTCTTTAATTACTCCCCCATCAAAGGTGGCCTCCCCACACCCAAGCCAAACACACACCTCAGCCAACAGTGCCCTTGCACTTCTACTCTATTTATGCCTAACATCTCTAGTGTAGGAACCACATTCCCTTCACACCCCTCCTGCCTGCCTCCCTCCTACATTAAGTATTTAACAAGACCCACTTGATTCCCTTGCCAGGCCCAGCCCACCCTGCCTGTCATCCATCACTCCCACTCCTGTGCAGCAGGACACCAGCCCCTGCCACCTGCTCATTTGATTTTTATTTTTGTGGTAACCTCTGCTTTGAAAACACCCTCCATAGAATTGCATAACCCTCCTCCAAATGCTCGCCCCTTGGCAAGAGCAAGAGCAAGAGCAGAGAACACCACCTAATGTTGATCCATTCCTTCTCTGCAGTATTCATGTTTTGCCCTCCTCCCTCTGGCTGCAACCATCCACTGATTCCCCTCTTAATCTCTCAGATGTGGGGCAATCACTGTTGTCCTGTCCTGCCTGAGCAGTGTCTATTTTCCTGGTGTAAGGTGCAGGCTGGGACTAAAACTCAGGATTTTGGAAAAGAGAACTATCCAGGAGCTGGCTGCAGCCTTTGACCGCCGGCTGTCCTGCACTGCCCCCTACTGAGCCAGCGACACCTGCTGGGTCTCCACACTGCCCCGTTCCATAGGATAGTTCTCCATTATTACTCCATGCCCTAATTTGGCAGAACCACAAGGAACGATTCACCTGCCCTACTGATCCCTGCAGGCAGTGCCCAGGAAGAAAAAGCTGTGATATGATGCGGCATTTTGCCCTTTGCTGACACCAACTTCTGGGTACAACATTTTCCCTTTTTCACATCCAGTTGTTCCCAGCACCCAGCAGAAAATGCAAAAGACAAAGTCCAGCTTTGGCACTTGAAAAATCTTATCACAGAGACTTCTGTTCTCAGCTTGAGGCCCAGGCATGGCATGTGCAGCCACCTCCTCCCGTGAGTGGTAGGATGAGTTTAGGTACAGAGGTTCTTCCATACCTGTGAGCAATTGTCAAAACAGTTTTGTCAGCGAAGCGCTGGCGGATGGTCTGCTGCAGCAGCTGGTCTGTCTTCTGATCCACACTGGCTGTGGCCTCATCGATGCACAGCACCTGCCAGGGACAGAGAGTGAAGGGAGCTCCCAAGCACCACAGCAGAGACCCCACTCCCTGCCTAGAGACAGCCTGAGAAGTTAGTGCAGGATAGCTGTTCCCATTACACCTCTGATGCTGCAGTGCTCTCCTCTGCTGTCCCCAGACAGCCACCAGCAGGTCACCCTCCCCCTTGCTCAGATGGAGGCAGTCACTCACCTTGGCCTGCGTCAGGAGGGCTCTGGCCAGACACACCAGCTGCCGCTGTCCCACAGACAGACTCTTTCCCCTCTCTCCCAGCTCACTGTCCAGTCCACCTACAGGGATCAAGATCAGCAGTCGCCTGCACCATCTGCACAGGGCCCCAAACAGCTCCACCAGTCCAAGGTTTTCCCAGTGGCACACAAAATCCCAATTCTGCTCAGGCCCAGGCCTTAGGAACTGGAGCCTTTACACTTAGACACAAGCAACATCTGGCACAGTTCCCCTAGAACTAAGGCCTGGCTAATCTCTCAGCTGCTCCTCTAACACCCACTGAGGCCTGGTCTCACCACCAAAAATCTGCCATCTAATCAATCACCTGCCAGTCCATTTGCCTCTAAATGCCACTGGGTCCCAGTGACCTGTTCCCACACTGGTTCTAGGGTGACTTTGCCTAACCCATTCCCTAATGCATCCACCTCAGCTCCCTGCCTGAGCTAAGGCCTTCTCTCCTCTTGCAGAACCCACAGTCATCAGCTGCTTCTCACTGGTTTCCAACTCACCCATCTGAGAAACAGCATCCCACAGGTGGCACTGCTCCAGCACCTCTTGGAGCTCAGCATCTGTCCGTTTTCCATGGGGGTCCAGGTTTTCTCTGATTGAGCCACTGAACAAAAATGGATCCTGCGGGATGATGGCCAGCCTAGATCTGCAAGCAAACGAAAGCTGAGGGCTCATGGGATGGGTTCTGCAGAAAAGCAAAGATCTGTTTTTTCTCTTTTCATGGGGTGTCTTATTTGCTACGAATCTTAGATGCACAGAGACATGGGTCACATATTCAGCCTAAATTCCTCAGCACAACTGTTGAGAAACAACAGAGAGACTCATAAAAAGCTGCCACCATCAAAAAACAGGGTGCCACGACAGTGAGTCCTTTGCTCCTCACTCTTTACTTCGGCACCCAGCCACTGCCAGCTCTCAGCCACCCTCTGCTACCCTTCACTCTGCTCAGCTGTACCTCAGCTCCTCCAAGCCCACCAGCTGGCTGTCAACACCATCCAGGAGAATCCGGCCTGATTTCATCTCCATCATACGGAAGAGGGCCAAGAAAAGGGTGGATTTCCCAGATCCTGTGCGACCCACAATCCCCAGCTTCTCTCCAGGGTAAACACTGAAGCTCACGCCATCAAGTGCATTAGGCAAGCCCGCTCTGTATGCAAAGACCACTTGCTGGAACTCCACAAGGCCCTCACTTGGCCAGTCAGCAGAAACCTAAGAGGGATACACAGGTGAGAAAGGGTATGATAATGATTGATTGTCATCTTCAGAATCACCTCCTCACAGTCCAAGCCCCATCCCTCCCTTTAGATGGTTGCTTGGCTTCTGAGCAGAACCAACACACAGCCCAGTCCCACCTCCAGCCCACTCCAAGTCCTGTTATTCCATCACAGCTTGTATCTGGCACCCATTCTGCTTCCCTACTCCTTCCCATCACTCGAGTGATCAAAGTGGTTTCTGTGATCAGGGCTCTCCACCCATTCACTGGAACCCTGTGATCTCCCCAGGGTCCAAGTGCAGGGCAAAGAGCCAAAAGATGGGCCAGTACCTGAGAACACACTTGAGCTTTTACCTGGACCAGTTTATCCTGGGGCTCTATGGGGATGTCTGTGGTGTACTCCTCTGTTCGCTCCACACTCACCATCATGATCTCTGTTTGAGTGAAAGTGGCAATGAGGCCTGAGAGCAGGTATGTGACATACAGGGCGTATGAGAGTGCCAGGCCCACATGTCCTGTGAGGACAAAAGCATAAGCAAGAATGTCACTGTCAGGGAAGAAGCTGGCATCTTGGTGGGCAGACAAAAAAACCAAAGGAAAAGTCAGGACTTTGGAGTCTGGGGTCACACTTGAGGATGGGGACACACAGGAGCAGCAACAGGAGCTGGAGTGAAGGTACACTGTGGGTGACTTTCTAGGGACAGGAAGCAGGAGCTCTGGATCTTAAACCAGTGTAGGAAAATGTGTAGCTCTGGGCTGGGAAAGGAGTAACCCCTTGGGCACAGCCTAGGAGTGGACACAGATCAATCCCTGGCAGTCTACCTGGATTTCCCAGCTGCTTCTGGTGCTGGATGATGGCAATCCCTGCAATAGCAGTAACCACAGCAACCCCAATCATCTGCAAGCGGATGTCCAGCCACGCCATCACTGTGTTGCTGGCAAAGAGGCAGCGCTGGTTCTGCTCCAGACGCAGCTGATTCTCCAACTCAAACCTGTCAGGCACACAACAGAGGTTTGCACCGTTCAAATTCCACTCCTGCTGCCCCGGACTAAGCCACCCTATAACCAGCCCCACACGAGGAAGGCCTTGGCCTATAAAGCCAAAGCCGGCTCTCCGCGTTGCCGCGCTTTCTGCTCACCTCTTTGTTGCCCGCATGGCTCTGATAGTGCTCAGTCCCGAGAGGGTCTCTGAGAAGTGGGTGTAAATGGGAGACAGGGTGACACTGCAGAGGCGCTTGAGCTCCCGGGATGTGAATCGGTAGTAGCGCTGAATGAAGAAGTAGACTACAGCCAGAGGGAGCACGACCAGAGCAATCCAAGGGAGGCCATAGGTCACTATCACCAGCAAGCCCAAGAGCCCGCAGATGTTGGCTAGGAAGATGTTGAGGATAAATGGCAGGCTGTCGTCCACGCAGTGCATGTCTGAGGAGAAGCGGTTCAGGATCCGGCCTGTTGGTGTGGTGTCAAAGAAGGTGACTGTGGCCTGGCAATAAGGGAACCAGACAGTAAGAGCCAGTCAGCTGCAGTGAGATCCAACCACAGAACAGTGTGCAGGAGAGCAGCACCAAGGGGAGCAGATAAGGCCACAAGGCGGTGGCCACCACAACCCACTTCCTTACCTCAACCTCCAAAGCCTACAGCCACTAGCAGCCAAACAACTCACGTTGTTCGCATGGTAAAAGGAAGCACTCCTTCTGTATTGAATGGCTGACAGCTACTGAGAAAGCAGGCACTCAGACACCATGGCGGCCCAACAGTAGCGAGGCAAATCTAGCCTCTAATCCAAACTTCCAATCCCCTAATCCTGACTCTAGCCTGAGGACCCAAGGAAGCCAAAAACAAAGTTAACTGAAACATGCCAGCATGAGCCCTAGATCTTGCTTAATGACTCCTTCCAATCTCACCTAAACCTGAACTCACCCTCCTGTAAAAGCTACTTTGACTTGACTGGCCCTCATCTTGGCTATACATCTAAGCCTAATGAGTGAACAGATCCAGGTGGGAGCCATAAATCATCCTTCCATGGAATGAACAGGACACATTTTGAACCCCAGCTCATTGGCCCCTTGTGCTGGCTGTGGCGCAGCCCTTTTTGAATACAGTCTCACCAGCCAATACCAACAGAAACCTTAATTTATCTCCCACACCCTCACTCCCAGCTATGAGAAGAATGCCAGCTTGCAGGAGCCTCAGCCTTCTCTGGACTTTGTGCCCATTACCTTTAGAACCCTCTGGAGCAGTCTGTCATGAATGACAGTGGCAGCACGGAGAGCACCATAAGCAAAGAGGAATGCCCGAATAATGGTGAAGAGGGAGTTGGCCCCTGCAATGCCCCCATAAACTGTCAGGTAGAAATTCACATCCACTGAGCCATTGGGAGGGGCTGGGGTCTTGTCCACAGCTTGAATGGGGGAACTGGAAAAAAAGAGGAAGGTTATGAATCTGCCAAAGTCCTCCTGACAGTAAACTCACAGACAGGGCATGAGAACCTAAGAGCATACTCCAGGGGAAATCAGGATATTGTAGCCTGATACATCCCTTTGGCATGTTGGGACAAATACACTGATTACTATGCAGCTAGGGGTTTTCCATCAGCCCCAGACAGAAGCCTTTTGGGCATGTCATCAGGTCAGGGATTTTGATTCTCTTTGTCAAAGCAGCCACACACATCCCCTGAAGTGAAGTAGTCAGTTTATCTATCCCTGCTCTTCAGCATCTTCACAGGAAATGCACTTAAGGACATTTCCAGCTTCCTTTGGCACCTCCAGACCATATTCACTTACACAAGCCCAGCAGAGGAGAAGAGAAGCAGCTCTGGAGAAGGCAGGGAAGCTGAGCAGGCCATCACAGAGGTATTTGCTGTCTGGGATACGCTGGAGATCCAGTATGACAGCCACCAATCTGAGATATTTCTGGATACTGCAGAGAAAGACTACGTAAAGAGAAATTCTACTCTTGAATCAGCAAATATGAAGCAGACAAGCTGAAGGGGAAGCTGCTGGACAACTTTTGTATAGTCTTGCTGCCCAGTACAGTTTTCCCTGTTAGTAGTAGAGCAGGAGCAAGGGAACGGCCTTGAGCTGCAGCAGCGACAGAGCACTGCTACAGGGGTACAGTAATGCAAATGCAGCAGCGAGATGCCAGGTACTGTTCCCACATGTGCCTCCTCTCTGCGAAAGTAGCTCAAAGAGCTACTTTAATTTGGGGAAGGAAAAGTGATTTTCCTGCTACAGAGGGAGTTTTTAAAGCCCTGGCATCTTTCCTTCTGGACTACATGCAACCAGGGAATGAGACAAGGGGAGAAGAGTGTCTAAAGAGAGATATGCTGCTGGGGCCACTGCCTCACCTTGCATCAGGAACAGCGAGAAAAGGATTGATATTGCCAAGCAGCTGCCCGTTGCCATCCAATAAGCCTTGTACACCCGAAAAGCCACTGCCCCTTCTTTCTTCTCTTCCTCCTTGTGGATGAGATTGTTTTGGGTCAGTTCCTCTGCCTCTGTCTTTATGGCCTCTGCTTGTCCCTGATCATTAGGGTCTGTGGGAATGGATGCAAAAGCAAAGGTCAGTGCAGTGTTAAATTCTTCCTGCAACTGTTCCTAACTGTGAACAGAGCAAGTCTAAACTATGAGGGACACTTTTCTTTCTTCCTCTCTCCTCTTTCTAGACTGGTGCACCAACCCTGGCAGTTCTTCATCCAAAACTGTACTACGAAACAGGAACAACAGGTTCAAATACTGCTCCAGACCAATACCCAGCGATATGTGGGCCTCCTGTCCTTCTGTGTATACACCATCCACATATCAGCACTGCCACAGCAGAACAAGATGGTGGGAATTCTGCTCTAAGCAGGTACAAGTACTGTCTGGAAGGTCAGTTGTGCTTCTCCAGCTACCCTTAAGCTCATTGGGAACAGACCTTTATCCCTATGCCCCTTGTCTGTATCCTTGAACTTGGGGAAGGCTTCAACGAGCGGCAGGATATCAGCTGGTGTGCCTGCAAAGAGAGACATGCAAATTCTTCAGCATTTGTGAGGAACAGGTCACAACTTTCCACCTTTCCACTGCCTCTTGCTCTGAAATGACCCAGTTTTGTTCTCTCATAACATTCCCTACATTAGACAGCAACTGTACCCTTGAAGATTCTGCTCCATTCAACCTGTTACATCTTTCTGCCTCACCAGCTCCCCACATCTAAGGCTGTCCTGTACAACTGTACATCTGCACATTCTCTTCCACCCCATCGTTGCCCACATGCAGTGTTCTCAGTGTCTTCTTTTACCACTGAGTTCCCAAGTAGTTAATCCTAATCCCCTCAATCCATTCCAAGACACAGGCACAAGTGAATGCCTGAGAAGACAGACAGTGTACCTGTCTTAACTATCCTGCCATTGTCCATCAGCAACAAGGCATCGGCCTTCTCCAAAAACTCTGTTCTGTGAGTGCAAAGGACCCTGGTCTTATGTTTGAGAACTCCGAAAATGCATTTCCACATAATATGGTTGGCTACATCTGCATCAACAGCAGCCAGGGGATCATCAAGGAGGTAAAGTTCTTTCTCCTGGGAAAGGGACAAAAGAAAAAAATGATACAGCTGCTGGCCCTGCTGGAGCAGGAAGTGCTGTAGAGAAAAGTCCAAGTGTCTCCATGTGGCAGCACCTTTAGGCTAGCACAATGTGCTTTAAAGACATGCTGCCAGAGCTCACTGTACAGCTGAGCGTTTCCAGCCTCTTTATATTTGACTTGGCATGATGTGCCACACAGTAACTCCTTTGTTATTTACCTGGTAAATGGCTCTGGCAAGGGCTATTCGAGCCTTCTGTCCCCCACTGAGTGTCACACCATTTTCACCAACCTCTGTCTGGTCACCTGCTGGTAAAATCTAAAATATTCAAGAAAATAATTTAGAAAGGGACAGGAAACTGCTGGGGACCCAAAACCAGGACACAGGGATCCCCCTCCAGTCTCTGGCAGTAATTTCTAAGGCTGACACCTTACCAACAATTAAACAACGCATCAGTCTATACACTGGTTCTACAGACAACCAGCAAGCTTTATTTATGCAATGAAAATCTTTTACACCCCAGAATAGGGTGGTCACATCTGAACTACCCATTGAGAGCAACTTCTGGTCCAAGGTAATCGCATACAGTAATTTTCTGTGAGAACAAGAGATGTGCCTGCATCAAAATTATGTCAGGGTCCTTCCAAACCATGTAGCAGTAAAAACGACCCAATTTCAGTACCTGGAAATAAGTCTCCTCTGAGTTTGGTAGCATAGGTACATTCTACTAAATCTCAAATAAAAATCTTGCCTTTACAGAGTATTCATAGCTCTGGCCAAAACAAACAGGAGCTGCTAAAGCTTGGCACTTCAGAAAATCAGGCATCAGCTTATAACCCGGGAGAAGGCAAGCTTCCTACCATATAAACAACCAGGTTTACTGGCTAATACAGTCATAAACCTCAAATTTATAATGTATGTCAGGAGCACTGATGTAGCCCTTTCAAATCCCAAAGAAGTTGTTTCTGATCCCACTACCCCCAAAAAAAAAGCATCAGCTGCTGATAGGTTCTGCCTGAAAAACCCAACAGTCATCAGCTCTGCAAGAACAACTCCTTTCCCAGGATGAAGAGCTTTTGGCTCAGCAGCAGAAGAAATCACCCAAAGTGCTACAAGAGTGACTTCACGCCTTAAAGAAGTATGGGCATGCCAGGAACGGTGTGGGCTTGGTAATCAGAACAACACTGTGTGACGGGACATTGGAAAAGCAGTCTACACCCTGAAAGAATAAAGACTGATCCCAGTGAGGCTCAGGATGGATGTAAAAGCCCACCAAGAAGGCCCATGCAGGTTTACAGTCTAGGCACTCACATTCAGGTCCTCAGAGAGGGCACAGGCCTCCAGCACCTCCTCGTACAGCCTGGCATCATATTCCCGCCCAAAAAGGATGTTTTCTCGGACAGTGGTAAACTGTATCCAAGGCTCCTGTGTGGCCAGACCAAATCCTTGCTCCAGGTCACAAACATACACTCGCCCACCTTGTCTGCAAGCACAACAGAAGTGGGTATAAAGGGCAACAAAGAAAAAACTATAAAGATCAAAATTATCTACAAGTTGGGATAGCACTGGACAGTACCCACCCGCCATGGCACGGAGGGACCAGGCAGAGAAAAGTCTTTAGGCTACTTACTTAATGAGCTCTCCAGTGATGGCTGCAAGCAGAGAGCTTTTGCCAGAGCCAACCTTCCCAACAACCCCCAGGAGCATTCCCTGCAAAGGGAAATGAAAAGAAGCAACCTGATGTGCTGTAGCTTGTCCAGATTTCTCGAGTCACACGTAGCCTGTAAGGAAGCTGGCTGCTAGGACCATCTCACACGTTCAGCAGTGCAGCTGGGTACAGCTGTCAGCTAAACCTGACTGCTGACATGACAGGACACAGATTTGCAAGGAGTGTTAACTCTGGAGCCCTGCTCTGTTCCCTCTCCAGCTGTCTCCTGCAGCAACAGTAGGAATCAGAGAGAACTAGTTCATCTCCTGCCTGTAAGCCATGGATGTTCTCTAGCACTTTTCAGCTCTGAGACGTAAGACGTGTCCTGTGCCTCTTGACCAAGAGAAGACTTTGACGCACAGCTCTTAAACTGAGGAAAACATGCCACCTCTGCTCCATTACTTCTAGTTTCCAGTATTTTTCTCTCTAGTGCCATTTTTCTGTATTACCTCCCATGTCCTTGCTCACCTTTCTCACGGACAGGTTCTCAATGTGCAGTTGCACAGTGCCCGTGGATGAGGGCTGCCAGGTGCTTTCCTCCTCAACTGGCACCCATGAGAAGGCTGCACATTGCATCTCCATGACAGCAGCAGTATCTGAAGGGCTATCTACAAGTGAAAAGCAGAACAGCAAAGCACTGCTATGAGAAGACCAGAAAATTAAAAGCACCTGGCATCACAAATACCATCAGCTTTGTTCCCAAATGCAGACTGTGGAAGAGGCACTGCATGATGCTCCTGACCCAACCACAGAATGAGGCTCTTGCTTACTGACTCGCCCTTAAACTAATAAATCCCTTCTTCCAACCCTCCTGTCTCCAGCTCACACCAGACACACATGGCTGTCAGGGAGACACTGTAAGGATATAACCTGGTTTTATTATTGCTGAAGGTAAAAGAATGGCAGGGAGCTAGACAAAGGCAATGAAAGAAGGAAAGGGAGTTAATATGGCTCAGGAGAGGGGCAGCCACTCAAGCCTTTCTGCCAGGTGAAGATAAGTCTGTTGATGGCTTCAGTGTCAGAAGACCTTTGGTCAGAGGACAGAGCTGCTTGTTCTACTGGGACACTAATGGCTCTGCCAGGACAAGCAGTGGCTTATGGTTGGCAAAGTAGAATGCTATAGCCTTGTCTCCTGCTTTCCACAGAAATTAAGAGAAGTGTATCCACTCTGCATCTACTCAACTGAACATCTTGGTGACAGCCACAGGGTGACAGCCAGCTGCCCTCCAGTACTGCCCCTGGGCTTTGCACCTCAGGTCTCTGCCCTGAATGTGTGCTGACCAGTCTCAGGCCTGGCAGATTCCTTAACCGTTACCTAGGGCATAATAAGCTTCCAGGTCCTGGTCCACGAGTTCAAAGAATTGCTGGATTCGATCCAGGGAAACTTTGGCCTCCAAGATTGCATTCAACACCCATGGGAAGGCGTTGAGGGGTAGAAGAAGCATCCCAACAAGAGCCAATGCTGTGAACACCTGCATGGTAAGCAAACAGCCATGAGCCGGAGCCAGTATCTCCCTTGTATCCTCCACACAGCTTCACCAATGACAGCCTGAAGAGCTGTGGAGAGACATGGGCTGAATTTATTTCCCAGAGAAGATGCCTCAGGCCTGCAGTTCCACTGCAGACTGTGTTCTGCAAAAGACAAGTTTGGAGCTCTCCCTACTACCTACTCACCTTTGTGGCAGTGAGCTGGTGACCCAACAGGACATAGGTGACGAAGATGGCAATGGAGACAACAACAGGCAGTGCTGCCCACAGGTACACACACAAAGCATCCAGGTAATTGATGGCCCGTCTCTTCCGCAGCTCTTCAGCCCGGCAGGCATTTATCCTGGCGCTGAAGTGCTTCTCCCAGGCGTAAAACTTAATCACACGAATGCCATAGAGGAACTCTGCCATTAGCTGCAGACAGTGAGGAAAAGAACATCAAGCAAACAGTGCCCAGCCAGGCTGGGCTGTGCCTGGGCATGCAGCTGTCTCCTGCTAAGGGTCAGGCTAGAGATGTCAGGAACCATTTATTGCTAACAGAGACATAAACTTAAGTGACAACTACTGGAAACTTTGTGCTCATCCATCCCACCAGCTTCTTCAGCCACCCATGCTGTGTACAACCAAGGAAAAGGCAAAATATTACACTACTTTCCAAGTGAAAGATGAACAACACAGGTGAAGGGATGTGTGGAATTGCTGGCTTCAGCCTGGATACTATTTACTTGCGCTGACCTGAGAGTGCCTTGAGATAATACCCAACTCTCAGGCCTGGTCCTGCCCTGACACAGCTAGTCTGCATCCAGAGCCTGGCTGGTTCATTTCCAGAACTCTGGTGTCACTGCAGGATGCAGTCCTCTCATTTCTGCTCTCAGGTCAGCATATGTAGAGCAAGCTGACTGCATCTCTGCCCGACATTAAAGAAAACTAACAAGAGAGACTTTATTCAGCAAACCAGTCTTACAACAGCTGGAGAAAGTTCAGTATAATCAGATCCAACTCTGGTAGATGCACCTTCTGTTGGGAAAACAAGTATTTTTAAAGCTGCCAACAGTTCTGATAGGGAGTTGACCTATGTTTCATGCTTCCAAAGCATGAGTGAAACTGCTGTCCCCTCAAATTAGAGATACAGTGCTAAAAGGTGGGAATCAAATGTCTGAGATGTGGTGAGGAGAGATGGCATTGCAAATAGGGGAAAAGCAGTGGAAAAGATGACTGAGAGTGCTAAGCCTGGAGCCATATAAAATTACAACCATGATCATTGCCTTTGTCCAGACTGCAAGCCACTTTAGCACTGATGGCGTCACTGGACGAATAGGATGGGCACATATCTAGAGAAAGCCACTGGGAGTCTTGCCTTAACTACTACATACAGAAAAGAAACTTGCAAGGGAACCTAAATTAGCCGAGGGGACAAGATAAGCATTAAAGGCTCATGATCTTATGGGTGGTGAAACTACATCACCCTGAAACACTTTTGACCAAAGTGTGTGTTTGTGTGTATGCCCCTTCTGGCATTTTTCTCAACAGCTGCAATTCAATTAATCTGCCTCAGATCATGACTAGTGGCCAAGAACATTCTGGGACAAACAGGGAAAAAAAAATAAATCAGAGAGATACCACCGCCCCGACCTTGACTCTTGTGTCCTTGTGTTCCAGCATCTTCTTATTGTTCATCATGATGCAGTTAGCTATGATCCTGTTGATGGGCATGAGCAGCAGCGCCAGGGCCAAACCTCCCAGAAAGGCTACCCCCACTTGCTGGTAGAGGAGGTAGAGGGTAATGCCAAGCTGGACAGGCAGGTTCCACAACTCGTGGAAGCTGCGGCAGAAATTGACCAACCTGTCGGTGTCCGTGCTCATGAAGTTGACAATTTCCCCCACAGCGAAGCGGGCAAGGCTGGTACTGCTGACACGCAGAGCCTTGCGGTAGATGGCGGAGATGACGGCGGCCCGCACCATCAGCGCCACCTTGTTCATCTCGTAGCTGAACTGGTTCCGCAAGAAAGCGCCCAGGAAGGAGCCGGCAAAGAGCCCAAGGGCATACAGAACCCCGTGGCTCAGGGGCTCCTGCCGAGACTCCATGAAGTTCACCAGCAGGTTCAGAAGCAGAGGACCTGAAAAATCCAGCAGACCGCCAGCCAGCTTGAGAAGTCCAAGGGTGTAGAAACGAAGCCCAAAGGCTGCATGAAGGACCGACAAGAGGCGCACAGCATCCTGGGCACGGTGTGGGCTGCCTGGAGCACCACTACTCCCATCACCTCCAGCAACGATTGGGCTGGTAAGAGACGCTGTCTCCTCCTCTGCTTGGTGAAGAGCTGCCTTCTTCTGCCAGCAAGAGTAGAACCGGTCACAGATCCTGGCAGCCTGGAGCTGGCGAGGAAGCACATAGACATCCTGTGGCTGGTTCAGCTTCTGCTGGTAGCCACGCTTCATAAGGGGGTTCATCCAGGTGTAAAAAAAGCGTGAGAGCCAGCTCTCACCATCTTCTGCCACTCTCTGCTGGTCAGGCACTGGGATCCCTGGCTCTGAGATGGGCTGGTCTTGTTGCCAGGAGCGATTGATGGAGAGGAAGTCTTGATGGCCAGCAGCGGGGAAGAGGTAGCTGACCACATAGGCAAGCAGAGAGGCCAGCTGCAGACAGAGAATGGCGAACCTGGAGGAGGCACCGGGGTGGGCAGGGGACCAAGCTGTCCCACTCTGGCAGTACCACACCAGTGTGATGATGAAGGAAGGTAGGGGTAAGAGAGTGAGGAGAGCCAGGGCTGCAGGGCCCTTGGTAAAGCTGTGAATGGATCTGCAGAGCATGAGAAGAGCAAAGCCATGCACCAGCCATGTCAGGGCAGCAGTGCCGTTGGCCAGCACTTCCAGGTACACAGGGCCCAGCTCCTGCTGGGAAATGCTGGCTGGGATGGTGTCAGCAAGGAACAAGCCAGCAAGTACAAAGGAGGTAGCGATTCTCCACACCCAACTTGGCTTGAAAGGCACACCGGAGCCAGACCTTGAGGAGGAAAGAGCAGTGAAATAAATTACAGTTGAAATTCCATTACCTCTCAGCCAGTACTGTATTTTCTTCCTCTCCTCTTCCCTTCCCTCTTTATACATCTACTTTTACTTAACCTTCTGGATACACTTCCCTAGATCTGTAACTTTTTTCTGACTGTAGGCATTGCTAAACTACATCAGGTCAATATAGCCCACTCTTTGGTCAATACCAGTGATTTAGATGCTCTCAAAGAATAAGCATTTCTTTATAGAAATTTGTTTGTAAGCTATGATATTTTGTGGTCAAATTAGACTCCAATCCTTGAGGATTAACAGCAAAAACAAAAAGTATATTTAACCTCTTTAATGCAAATTTTGGATTGTAAAATTCTCTGTGTTGCATCTCTAATCCTTTATTTTCTTGTCTGTTGGATAGTTTTTCTAGAAACATTATTTTTATCACTATTAGTTTCAGTGATGCTGTGCTTGTAAAGCCTACCATCTATTGCCCATCAAAATACTTCATTATCACTGGATTCTTTGTGGCCTTTCAGTATCAGTGAATGTCGTAATGTTTATGAATTTCAGAAAAGGGTAAACAGAAAAACAATTTTGCATTTCTCTGAACTCCTTATTGCCTTATACACATCTTCTATACCACCTTGGATTTATATCCTGTCCCAGAATACTCCCAGTTTCCCTAATCCTCATTCACTGAAAAAAATTTTCAATTACTTTCTGTGATTTTATGCCCACAATCCCCTCTAGTCTTTCTGGATTCTTTTCTGTACACTGAAGTAAGACAGATGCTGACAAATATAATAGCATTATAATATTGTATCCTTCCTTAATTACATATTCAGCACATAACAGGGAGATACAATTTCCAGCCTTTCCACCCCACCTCCAGTCCTGCATAATAATCAAGAGCCAGTTGTCATACCTCGGAGTGCCAAGGAAGCAGGCACTGACCACTGCAAGGATCGCATGAGGAATCACATTTAATGTCAGCTGGTTAAAGCAATGGCCAATGCTGCCACGAACCCACACAGGGAGTGGATCTTCTGGGCTGGTCCCACACAAATCAGCCAGGATTTTCTCCATCCTTTGCTGGTAATTCAGTGTGAGAGACAGGATGTCCTAGGGTAAAGAAAAAGCAGCCGAGGTAAAAAACATAAAAACTACAGCTGCAGTCCAAGACGGAGCGATGAGTAATTAACACAGAGCGAGAAGCAACTTCCTGGGTCAGAGTCCAAGTCCGGCTATTGTTCCTCCACTAGCATATAATCTTCTTCATACAATGATCAAGCTCCATCTTAAAATAAATTTTGTTGTTTATTACCTTAAGTCACCTCACGACTGCACTGCCCTGTGAATCTGAAGCTTTCTTATTTCCAGGTTGATTTTCTTTTTCCCATGGCGAGTTTATTCTCTGTAAGTAGTATAAAGAATTATGGATCGGTATGGAAAACATTTTGAGCTGTTTAAACAATAACCTATTCATTGTATCTCCATGTTCACGACACTTCCCACCATGGTACTCCTTAAGGCAGCGTGTAACATGAAACATGCCCCAGGCGGCAGGAGAGGATGCTGGGGCCCATCCTGGGAAGCAGGCGGTACCTCTAAGCTACACACGACTGGCCAACCAGCCCCTCTGTGTGCCGCCCCGCGGCCTGACGCACACTTGGGAAGGCCTCGGCTTTATAAGGATTTCTGCCCGCACCAGCCCGTCCCATCTCCAGCCCGGGGCCGGCTGAGCGCCACCACG
>VXBQ01000410.1:110484-123741 GCA_013400175.1 Phainopepla nitens | reverse complement strand
CTGCTTCATAGACTCTTTTATAAAAAAAAATATAACTTTATCTGGAAACTGACATAATAACAGTACTGTCATGTAATTCACTAGCTGTAGGAAAAGTGTTTTCTGAGGTTGTGGTATAAGAATTTGAGCAGGTAAGTTTGTGTTCTACAAGAAGCAGTCATGCTGCGTGTTATCCTCGTAGATGGTCAAGGTTTCTTCTATTAGTGTGATGTAGCAACAGCTTTTTTTTTTTTCCATTTTCTAATGGGAACATTGTAACATTCAGTTATTGCTGATAATTCAAACATTTTAAATGCTTCTTATTTAAAAAAATGTGGAGTAAAAATTGCCTAATTTCTTTGATGTAGTTTGGTATTTCAATCCGTTCCTTGCCTGCTTGAACCATCTTTAAAGAGGCTGTTGGGTAGTGCAACATTTTTTGATTGCAGCAGTGTTGATTGTCATTGCAGTTATCAACATTTACCTCCGTTGCTTTTGTAAGTCTAACATCCTTTGGAACAGGCTAAGCTTCGTAGTACTATGAAACAAGACATTTCTTTTGGAAATGGCGTGAAGTAGTTTGATCAAACAAGCTCCTTGTTTTAGCAAGTTGTATTTTGTGTGTACAGTGTCTGAATAAAAATACTGAGTTCCTCAGCTGTTCCTCTTGGACACAGGTCATAGTTAAGTGCTGTCTTTGTAGTTCTAAATTCAGATGCAAGTCTTGCAAAGAGCTTCCACTTTGTCTCAAGTTGCTGACATCTTAGTGTCATACTGCTGCTGTCCATCTTTGTTAGTGCTGCTCAGATTTCATATGTTTTTTCCATGGTTACTTGTTTCCAAAACACCATCCTAAGATTTGATGTGTTTTGGAAATACACATTTGGAAGTATTTTTTTGTGTGTTGTAAAGTCTTTTGGTTATCACATTGATCTGGATTGATGGGTTGTGTTGGTCTTTACTATTCAGAAAAGTGGAAGCTTGTTCTTGGGACCAGAAATTTGGCATGCCTTCATTTGTTAGCTTTTTCATGGAATTAAATGGCGAGTTCTAGTGCTCAGCGCTTTGAAACATTGTCAGAAGTCTACTTACTCTCTTTTAAAGGTCCAAGTGGGTGACCTTTGTGCTGCTCTTGCCTATTTAGTAAAAATTACTTTTCCTGGAGCTAATGTAGTTCCTGGTTTAAAATTTTGGTATTCTGTAGCAACTTGCTTATTTCAGTGAGAATGCTAGCCATCTTACTATTTTGCTTTTCAGTAAAAGCTTGAAGTACATGAGTACACACTTTATTTTCATGACAAAGGGAAATCAGCTTTCTTTCTGAAAGAGAAGTTTGTACTTTCAGACCTGCACCACTGCCCTTCCAGCACCCCTAATGCTTGCCTGAAGGAAAGAGTGTCTCTTATCCTCATGTTTAAAGGTTCTTTGAGTGAAAAATTCCCATTTATAGTAAGCAAAGTATAGGTCATAAAGGGCTAAGTAGCTGTGCTTCTTCTTCTGTAGTGGAAGGGATACCAGACCGAAGTCATCTTGAACTCCTCAATTTTTTAAAATTTTATTTTATTTTTTTGTGGGGTTTGGTTTTTATTGTGTCTTTTAGAATTCACCTGTGCTGTGGAGGGAGAGATACAGGTATTTGAGTTAGACATTCTTCAAAGAAAATTATGCATATGCCTTGAATAATGGGATTTCTGGAGTTAACTGCCTGCCTCCTCTCACTGAGATTGTTGACAATGTCTGTATTTTCTGCTCAGAAAGATCTACATTTAAGATCTCTATTCTTTCTAAGCTGTTTCCCACAGAATTTGCAATAGGGCTCAAGTAAAGTCTCCTTTATTACTCTCTATTAGTCATGAAAGATTTGGATGTGGAATGAAGTTTGTGTTAAGTTGTTGGCTATCAGCAGGTGCTGTACAACAAAACCAATTGTGGTACAGCATCCATTATACACCGGGATCTAGACAAATTTAAAAAAAAAAAGCTGATTATGTTACAGTTTACCTACTTCTGGCATTAAAAGCATATTTGTCAGCAGTTTTGGAGTAAAAGCCTCAATGCCAGTAACCCTGATGCTACTATTGTCACCTGTCTTTGCTGAGAAGATGGTGTCAGGAGGCAGTGCTGAAATACTTGAGATTCCAAGGTTAGCAAATCCAATATATGATCATATATCCTTCCACACAGCTGCTTTTTAACATAAAGCTAAACTTATTTTTAAAAATAAGACAAAATACTAAAAAAATTTGTTTATAGACTTTAGCAGTACCAGAATTAAAGACAACTGAATACTTCTCAATTTCTTTATATACCTGTTTCTTTAATCATTCTTGGTACTAGTCTTCCTTGTCCTCTGTATTTCAGCAGAATTACTGTATTAGGATTTTGTTCCATGGTATTCAAATTGTTCAACTACAGGAGTTTCATTCTATAGGACTCTAATTTTAGCCCATTGTAGTGGAGTAGTGACTCTGTTTCCACAATAGCAAGGAAAAAAAACTTACAGAATGCATGCAAATGATTTCTAGCATTTTCTCTAGCATTTTTATGCATTTTGTTTTGTTATTTCAGTGAAAACTACAGGTCTAACTTAGAAATACAAGATGAGAAAGGATACTTGCTACTGTGATTTTTCTTTCATTCCAAATATAGCTTATTTGTTTATATGTATTGTTATATATATTAATATCTTTTTTAGAAATCCAATGTACTGAGCACGTCTTGGGGGAGAAATGACAACACAGAATAATGATACTTAGTTCATACGTATAAATGTCTAAATATGTTCAGAATGAGCTCCAGAAAGTTTTAAGAGCAGGACATAGTTTGGAATCAATTAAACAGTTTCAATTAAGTCAGTATTTTTGCTTTTTTTTTCACTTGAACGTCACTGACGTTTCATGCAGGGTACCAAGAAGCACGAAGAATGCCTGAGTACCAGTTCATATACATATATGGTTATTATATTTTTGTCCTAGAACATCTTTGTTAATTTAATATGTCTACACTGTAAATCTATATCCTTGCATTCAGCTAGATTCATTCCACTGTTGTGTTAATGCATGCCAGTGCAATCAAGCAGCCAGAATATTATGAGGTTTCTTTTTAGTTAATATAAGACTAATGGGATGTTTGAATTGGCATGGAATTAGGTCTCTGACAAAAGCTTTAGATGCCAGTCCAAGTGATGGCTTGCTAATTAAATGTCTAAATGTCATTAAGACCTTGAGAACTAGACTTGATTCATAAAGCTTTTTCCAAAAAAAATATTTCAAGTGCTGGAAGCTGAAAAGAATTAATTGAATGGAGAAAGAGAACTTGCCTTCCTCTAAAACCAGTGGATTTGTGTATTGCTTTGTTTCCATGAAAGAGTAGTTGTCCCTACATGACTGTCTTTATACTGTTCCAAATCACTCTCTCGATTTTATTTGTGAGCAAGATGTCCAGGTTTTTGTTTTGTTTTGGTTTTTTTTTCACAAGTGAAATAGTGCCCAGAATGATGTAAAGCTACTGAAGAGTCCATGTGACAGTCTGGTATGCGTGTGGCAAGGAAGACCTGAAACTAGTTGTAGTGACAAAGCCGGGTTGTAATTCACTGTTTTCTAATTCAGGAAACACTGGAAGATGTGTCTACCTTCAAGGTACCAGTGCTGCCATGGCTGGTTTTTTTTTGCTCTCTGCCAGTATATTAATTCTTGTCTTAAAAGTCAACTGCTCTGAGTATGGGTGGCTTTGAAAAGTACTTACCTATTACTTCCTTAGCCAGTGTCTATTGTTTGAAATTTTTCTGACTAGTGACGTAGAAGTGATGGAGTTCTTTGGAATGCCAAGTAATTCTTTGTGTGGGCAGTTTGCCACCTGATTCACTGTTTCAAGAACTGTCTATTTTATTCAATCTGTGTTCCTTCAGGTTAACTGTACCATTTCTGAACATGGATAGATAGTGCTTTTCATCATTCTTGCCTCTGTTCTGAATTTTCTAAGTTCTAAATATAATTATATTGCGTCTGTTCTCTAGAAACTTCAGAACTGCTTTATGTTGTGGAAACCTCAAATCCTTAAAAAGACACAATTTTTGTGCTAAAGCAATTCCGCTGCTCATAGCCCGCAGTGCAGAACACTACCAGGCACTTGCACTGGGCAGTAAGGCTGGTAGGAGCCTCACTTGGCAGCACTTGCTCTTTGGGAAAGGAAGGGCAAAAAGCAGAACGTACGAGAACACCGGGGAAAATGTCTGCCAGGTGTGGGCTGAAAAGCCCCTGCTCTTGTGGCTCACTCAGTGAAGTCATGCTGTGACTCCAGCCTTTCCTGGCAGTGCTTGGACATAGTGGAGAGGCCGTGTGCTGTCAGAGGAGCTGTCCCAGCCCTCTGTGTGGTGGGTGCACATCTGGGCACGCAGGGGCAGTTCGGGCCGAGTCACTCATCCCGGGCACTTCAGTCACACCTGTGTGTGATAACGTGGTGAATGAGTGCCATGACGTGATTGTTGCATGAAATTCCCAAGTGCCTGGTCACAAGATGGGGCAAAAAAAAAAATCAAATAAAGCAGAAAAATAAAGAAGTGAGGCTGGAGAACAGCTCATTCATAGTCCTGAATAAGAAAATTTTAATTACTGCCTGTTATGTTTCAGTAGAAGAACTTTGGTTTTCTGTTCAAGTGACAGGAGGGATTTTGTCAATGGCATGAGATCTCTCCTATTGTTTCTTCCTTGTTAGAACAAGTATTACCTACTGTGAAGATTTCTGCCTTTCTCTTGCCACCTGGGGTAATTAGCTTACAAAATTAACTCCTTCAATGTTGTGGGAAATACTTAAAATTCTTGAGCTCTCAGTTTACCTTAATTTTCAGGCATTAAGTTTCCCTGCAAGACTACTTGGAATTTTTCTTTGTGCAGGAAGAATGTATTGTGTTTGTTTGCCAGAGTTTTCTTGGGATTGCTCAGTTTACTTGGATTTGTGAGGCAAACTTTAAACATCAATGGTTTGAGTTTTAACATGAAAACATTACAAATTACTTCCAGCAAAAGGATTCAGTACTGGATTAGAAATATATACATTTTTAAAAGAGTAGTGGATCAATAAAATGCAAATCCATGCTGAGAAGGACTGTCTGTGTCAAATATGACTAAGGCCTGGTGTTCTAGGTGACTGGAGATTTTTGAAAATACAGTAGTTTCATTTAAGATTGAAGCATCTGGGTTATTGGTAAGTATTAGGAGAAAAAGTAGTCTTATAGTACACTTAGTGATGGAGAGGCTTTTTAAGTATTGTTGTGATTAATTAACCTTTTCCCTTCCCATGTCTGTAGGGATTGGAATCTAAAATGCCAAGTACCTCGGTAATCTTGGGTTCTTTTAAATTGTTGCATCTTAACCTGACTGTTTCTACAGAGTTTGCAACATTATATACCTTAATCATTAAGAATTCTTGAGTGCAATTTAAGTATTTTGGTTGAGTAGCTGGTGACCTTTGACTGAAACTGGGAAGGAAAGCTGGCACTGAAATATGGATTGTATGTAGATCAAGGAATTCCTGCCTTCTCAGTTTTTGATAGACTTAAATGTGTTTTTTCTGCTCTTTTACTCCACTGATGCTTTGTAGTTCTTTGTTGTTCTGTCCTTTTATTCTTTATACTTTTTTCTTTACTTTTGTTTTTTTTCAGTAATGTACTGAAGTAATTTTAACAGTGGTAAATTTTCAGTAGTAGCTGTCTCAGATGCTGGTTTTGTTACTTTGAAGATGCATAGTGGTTTCCAAGATGATGAATGGCCCAAGGAAAGGGCAGTTTTGTGTGACTCCTAAAAATGTGGATCATAAGGCACTGTTGCTACATGTGTGGAGCTTGGTACTGGAAGCAACTTGTCTAGAAATAAATTAATATTTCAAATTTGTATTCCTTTTCTACTCCACAGGTAGATCAATTTAAAAAAAGTAATTATGGTGCTTGTATACTGGGCAGAGTAGGTTATGTTAGAATTTTTATCCCCTGTTAGCTATTCAGTAAGCTGGACCTTCATTATTAGGAGAATATATCATAAGATATTATGGATTTCTGAGACTTTTATAGAAACACTTCCCTCTCCAATGAAAAGAAAAAAGCTTTTTCCACCTCACTAGTGTTACTGAAATGAAGCTTTAAAGATGTCATTCATTCAAAACCCCAACAGAAAAATGTAACTCCTAGCACCTGCACCAGCAACATATATTTTGAATTAAGGCTGTGTATTTTTAATTTATAATAAACTGACTAAACTGTGTGCCAAATAAGGAGGGGAAGAAATTAGTATGCCACCATTGCCTAGAGGCTTGTTTAACAGCAATTCCCTAAGGGAGTGAGACCCAAATCATCCAGTGACACATTTTTATGGTGAATAAATAAGCTGAAGAGAGTAAGAATGCTTCCAAAACAAAAGCTAACCCAGAAATATGACATGAATCATTATTTGCAATGGTTAATATGGCAGTGAGCAGAAAACTACATGTTGGCCAGGTGTCTGGGAGAGTTGGGCCACCTGAGAGCACAAGTCCATTCTTGTCCTGGTTTTCAGCTGAGGTAGAGTTAATTTTCTTCCTTCTGCGGGAGTGCTGCCTCCCACAAGAGCTCATCTCTGCATGCACAGAAGTCAGTTAATGGTGAAGTTCTGTACTGGTCCCAAGAAATGAGCTGGGGGGTTTTCTTTCTTAACCTTACCAAGCAATCAGCTCAATTTTGGTGGTGTGAGACTTGATTATAATTGTTCCAAGACCTTATGAGTATATGCACGCTGCAAGGGATTATATTCTTGCAGCATTAACTGAATTGTAAACTTGCATGTATTTCAGTTGTGGAGTGGATCCCAGACTGCTCAGGGTAACCCTTATGTTAGAGGCTGTAGAATAGTAAAAGTTGGTATTTTTGAAATATCTTGTCTCAACTTGTGGGCTCAATTCCTACTGAACTTTTGTGATGGATTAACCGCAGCAATGTTGGGAAATTCATTTCCATTTTGTCTGATCTCTGCTGATGGATCTCTTTAAACTTCTGACACTTAAAAATATTTTCAGTATACAGTGATAAAAAACAGCCTACCTTTTTCTAAACTGGCTAAGTTGTACTCCTTAAAACATACAGCATAAATCTTCCTTGACAAGCCAATTTTTTTTGTGGTCTTTCTTCATGCTCCCTAGTAATTACTTTTATGTACTGAAATGTGAAATTTTTATATTTTTGAGTATGATATATGTGTCTTCAGATTCCTTGCCAACACTTTATCTTGTAAATGATAGTTTTTCTAGATTGATTTGATATAGTTATCCTGTTGTAGCTAAGAGCCTCTAAGGCTTGAGCCTTAATTTTAAGTGTTCAAAAGTTTATAATTATGGTGAGAGAACTCACAGCCATGACTTAGCAAGATCTTTGTGTTTCTATACCTTGTCACAGCCTTTCTTAATGCAGTGGGTTTTAAGAAACTTGTCTCTAGGTGGAACTTTTTTGATCTTAGGAAACTTGGAGAATGGTCATGGTTAACATACCTTTTTTTGGGAAAGGTCGTTGCTTACAGGGTTCCACAAAAATTAACTTTCCCTCCTTTTCGATACCACTGGCAAAAAAACGTATTGATGACCTTTAGCTAAATAGATGACCTTCAGCTAACTGATTTATTGCTACTAAAATGTCAGAATGCTTACAAGAAATCAGCTCTTGCATTAAGAACATCTGGTTCAAACCAAACAAAGGGAGGACTGAAAAGAAGATTGTGAAGAAAAAGGTAAATATTCCACTGACAGAGCTTCCATTTGTCAGAGTGGTGTAGGATTCTGCGATGCTCCTGGGCACTGTAAAGCTTACATAACCATGTAGCATCCGTCTTTTAGCAGGGACCCCTGTCAACCACAGTGTAACAAGAAACTGAATCTGACCATCCACTTGCACAAGCAGTCATCCATGTGTCATGTGAGTACTGTGACTTCTTGGTTAATGCCGAGTATGAAGGAGCAGCAGAATAGGGCTTTATCTTGTAACCCAGGCCACTGCAAGTGTTCCAGGTGTGCACTCAGCACAGATCTGCCATCAGACAGATCCAGAGTCTGACACTTCCCAAGAAACCTGGGAAAGTATACTGGTTTTTCTCTTTCTTTAAACATGTTTTCTAGTCCATGCCCCAATGGAGACAAGAGAAAAAGTATGTATTAATGAAAAAAGTCCTCTAGGAGTAACCTTCCATTAGAAAAAAAATCACCAGAGAATCCCTGAGGTATGCTGACCAAGAGCTTTAATATAAAAGATGTTCAGCCTTCAATACCATTAACACACTACTGAAACAGAATTACAGATGGGCTAAAAAGTGCAATTACAAGTTTTCAAATTCTCTGGATTAGCAGTTGGAGTGAGTGGGTTGGCACATACCAACACAGCCTGGTCAGTGAGGTAAGCTACACTTGAAAGTCAGCTCTTTATCTGATCACTGTGAACTCACTTTATGCACATTACAGACAAATGACAAGATTCCTAGCTCACATCTCTAAAATCACCTTCCAAATTTTTCAAAGGTTGAGCCATTTAGTGGATTGAATAAGCATGATCCATGAAGCAAGAAGTGAAAATAACAATATGCAGATTTAGTAAACTACCTAACAAGCCTGAAAGAACTACAGCAGAGGAAATGAAGTGATATAATGCTAGGATAGTGTGATGTTCTTAATTAGTGGATGAGGAAATCATAGGTAATGTGACACAAAGTTATGTCAGGTGGTGCTTATTATATAGCTGAGATAGAGGAGTGGATGGTGAAATACACTGGATTAGCAGTTTTCTAAACAAACTCTTTATTATTGCTTTACTGTTTTTAGAAAATGTGACTAGTATTTCAGACTGAGCCATGGCTCCATGCTAGAGCTAACAGATATGAGGAAGGAAGCAGTATTTCTCCTTGAAATTTTATTTTTTTTAAATTTCAAGCAAGAAAGCTTCATGCAGATGGAAAAACTTAGTGAGAGGAAAGAAAGTATGAGTGGGAGATGCCCCAGAGAGCAGACTACTTTTGGACAAAAGTAAGGAATTGGCAAACAGTAGAGAGCATTAAATAGTAAAGGATTTAAAGAGCAAATGATGTATTTCTGTACCTCTGACTTAGTTATGAAATAACTAAACAGCATGCATTTTTCTGCTTTTGTCATTTAGCTTATGATACATGTCTGTGGGGTAGTTAATTGACCCCTCTGAAAGACAGACCTTGTTACTGCTTGTGGAAAAATCTTCTCAAGTTCAGGAACTGGTAGCACAATTTCCTTGGGGGGGTGGGGGGAAGTGGAATTTAGTACATTAGTATAGTAGAAAATCTGTTCTCAGTACAGAAAATTCCTGACTGTTTTTGTAGGAGTAGTGTGTGTGTTCTGGATCATGCATTTTGATCAATAACAGAGTTCTTTTCTTCATTCTGTCTTCATCTGCATGAGAATGGCAGTCCTTTAGGTTCTTGATCCTCAGGAAACCTTTTTCTGATGGCCTTTCTAGTGCTCATGGTTGGAAGTTCCTATAGTTGGGGAAATAATATGCAATATATCTGAGAGAATTTTGATGGAGAAAGCAGCGCTGCGGCTCGTAATGGCCACAGCAGTGATACTAACGCCAGTGGGAGCAAGTTATGAGTTTTCTGAAGTGTGTATACAAACTTTCACTAGTCCTGGTCACATGGTAAGGACAGGCCTCAGGGGAAACCTGGTCTTTGTGTGGTAGTGAGAGACATGAATGCCCCTTCACAGTACTAAAGAAAATAAGAAACAAAGAGAATGTTCAGCTCCACTGATGTTTTTTCCCCATGTAAAGTTGAAAGGCACAAGACAACCTTTGGTTACAGCAGCTGCTAAAATTTGTCTTCGAGTCCTGCACTGAGATAAAACTTTTGTCTCTGTAAAACAGATGCGAAATGTCTTGAGTATATTTTGTTAATTAAATCTGTAAAGCGCCACCTTTCTAAAAAGTGCAGTCTAATACAAGTCAATGGCTAAATCTTACGTTCGAAAGTTCTGAAGGCAAGATCTCAGCAGCACTATTGTTTCACATTTGCAAGTAATGCAAAAATAGTTCCTGGCACCAGAGAGAGAATTTAGCTCATTACCCAACCACTCCCTGCCCAGGGTTTCTGAGGTAAGTAGTTCTGTGCGTGTTCAATGACTAATAATCAAGTATCAATCACTTTAAATCTATTAAATAGTGAAAAGCTGCTGGGAAGAAGAATATTGCTGCAGAGGAGGAGCAAAGGTTGAGAGAATTGTCCCGTTTATGAACCAGCTATCTAAAACCAGAAAACCTCTTGCATTTTCTGTTGTAGTAGTCATTATTTTATGAGGTGAATAGATACTTTGGGGAATGTATCTTATATTTTTAAAAATTTAGACGTTATTCTACTGAGAGATTCTAATTAGCACTAGTTAGTGGGTTGTAACAGTTAGTGACAATTTTATCTGGTCTCAAAATGTATTTTTGTAAATGCAGTGGGAAACACCACATAGATTGCATCAAAAATTGCATTAAAAATATTGCTAATTCCATTTCTGGACCCAGATTCCCGTCTGACTGTTTGAGAATGCTGGGCTGAATAAGCTGCTGGGATCTTGTCCAAAATCATAGAAGTAATTTGAAACTGAACAGGTATCTTTAGATACTAAAATTGTCTATCCTTTGGATTTGTTAGGTTATGTGGATTCGTGCAGAAATTCAAGTCTTCTAATAGATTTAAAAGGGTGGGTTTATGTAATATCTAGCAGGTATTGCTAAGTCTATCTTGGTAATGGTTTCTTTCAAAGAATGAAAAAGTCATCTTCTTCCATCTGCCAGATAGAAAATAATTAGCCAAAAATATACTTAGTCTAAAGACTTTTTCCTATACAATTCCTTTCTTTTTTCCTGAGAGCCTGACTTTTTTTTTCTTTTTTTTTCCCCTTCAAACAATATTTAATTGGTATCAGTTTTATTAGGAAAATCCACTGCTGCACATAGAGAGCAGTTTTGAGGGAGTATATTCACCTGTATAGCAGCAGTTTGACACCACTGGAAGATGCAATATGGGAAGGGTCAAGGCATGCTGATTATTAAACCGAAATTCACTTAATACTGGATTTGGCCGCAGAGGCAAGTTCATGTGACAGAGTCACAGACCACAAGCTGCCATGTTTATGAAATCATAACAGAATGGGCATTACTATGAGGGAGAAAAGGAAGGCTTTTCCCCTCCTACTCATCTGTCATCTTGGCTGAAAGCATTAAAGAACTTATGCTTCTGCTTGTTCTGCAAATAAATGTGGGACTTCAGGCTACAGAGCAGTGAGTTTCCTCAGGTTGTGACTACTAGACTCAAAAAGGATTAACCAGTACCCAGAGTAGCAAAAATCTTTCCACAGTTACTTTTTCAGAGCTGCAGAAAATGCGGTATGGTGTGTGTATATCAATACATTATGTAGCCTTCCATCTTTAATACATTGGTTTGGGTTTTAGAAAATTAACTGTACTTCTCAAAGCTTAGTTTTTCACTTTTAAGTGTGGAATTTAGCTTTAAAGTACACAGTATTTCAGTTCCTTTGGTTCTCTGGTGTCATCTTTGAATGTAGTCATTCCAGGCTGTGTGTCACTTGCCACTCTTTGGGTTTAAAACTATTACTAGGGCAACCTGATTTGGTGTTAATCTACAACTCCTATTGCAACAGTTTGCCAACTGATAACACTGGTGTTGAGTGGTGTCTGTATTTATTTGAGTGTACACTTATAGTAACGTAAAGAATTTTAGCTTCACAATAACAACTGGGAGCATTTTGGTTTTCTTTTCTGAGGGGTGGAGCAGTGGTATATATCACTAAGATATCAAGTAAGATGGCTTTATGTCTAATGCCCTGAACCTGTTAAGACTATTGTCGCAGTTTGTTACAGCTGAGGGAGGATGAACTTTGTTGCTGTGAAATGGAATCAAGTAGATCATAAATCACCAAAAACCATAGGATGTCAATGATTACTGTAATTGATAGAAGCTTTACTACAAAGAATCATAAAGCCTGGAACACTTGACTAATGGCCCACTTAACTTTGGCTTAAAGTGTTTTACCCTAACAGCTGAAGTGACAGTACCTCTGCAGTTAGCCTGAGTGGTGAATTTTGTGCAAAACTATCCTGAAGGTAGCAGGTTATGTGTCACGGATCCTCTTAATCATGAAGATGTTTGATAACAGGTTATCTGGTAATGAGTGTCTTTTCTGAGTGTGGATTGTTGCCTTCTCTGACTGGAAAAAGGAGGTATGAGGAAACAGCTGAAATGAAATTAGTAGCATTTAAGCAATGTGTGGTGCAATTGCTCGCATGCATGCACAGGCTTGCAGCGCCTTTAATTCAATCTCATCCCAACCATGCGGTCCTACACGTCTGCTTGTCTCATGCAAATCAAAGAAATCATTATAGGCAGAATGAAGGATTATAAGAAGGCATATTAGGATATGGGGTTTTTAATGTGTTGCCTATCCTTATGTCCCCTTGTATAACATATAACTCCATCATTTATGTAACGTACCACTGGGAAGGGCATTGTTCTGCTCTGGGTGAGGAACCATTGCGCCTTTTCAGAGGTTTTCTATCATGCCCTATTTTGTTGAGATGGGCTGCACCTGCCCATACATCTGTTATTGAATCTAAATTTTTAAGGGGATTTAAAAGGTTTAATATTGTGCTGTTTCTGCAAAGCTGAATTTTGCATCAAAGTTTTTAAAAATACTCCTATAGTACCTGTTATATAGTTAATTGTCGTTTTTTAAAGTGAAAAACAAACAGCTCTGCTGTCTCTTGAATTTCGTAGTGTGCTTCTGTGAGGTTTTAAGTCATCCGCATGAACACATTGTTACATCCTTACCCTTGGAGAGAGAGAATTTCTGAAAAGAGGTTATGAAATAGTGTCAAAAGATTGATATATTTTATAAATCCATTGGTGTTTTAGATTTTTTCCAGCTGGTATTTATTGTTCTGATTTAACATACCTTAAATATACATATATTTGATTTGTGATGAAGCTACCGAGTAGCAGTAACAATTTCGTATCTGAAAAGCACATGGAAAAGTGTTTTACTGAACCGCAGAGAAATCAGAGGTGCCCTTGAAGGACGCTCTTCCTGCCGCCGTTTCAACAGGCAGTGTCTCCGTTTATTTTTAGGTGGGCTGCAGCAGTTTAGTGCTGGTGCACGGCGAGCCTCGTTTCGTGTTGACGTGGAGGAAGAAGGCGGGACGTTCCGTTCGGGCCGGCGGGGTCCGGTGCCGGGGCTCTCGGG
>VXBQ01000410.1:90615-109860 GCA_013400175.1 Phainopepla nitens | reverse complement strand
ATGCTAGTAATTAGGTCATTGCTAGCAGAGCGCTCCTTGCTTTTGCAAAAATGTGGCGATTTTTGGAGGACACATATGCCGGATAATTTCATCCTATGCGGTTCTCGTGTCAAGATATAATATCCTTCCTGTTGACTCACATGGAGGACCTTGTCTGTGGGCTGTAAGGGGCATTTTTCTTTTGGTAGGATTTTCTTCAGAGGACCAGTAGGGCCCGGTTTTATCTTGATTTGGAGAGTCATACCCTGAAAAATGCCTTTTAAAGGCGTAGCGAGAAACACACAGCTTTTTACTGTGCATAGGACTATTTTGAGTAAATTTCAGTGCATACATGAATAGCACAATATAGATCTCTTTCCGTTTTTAAGTACTTCTATCCTTTGCTGTTCGTTCTCTTGAAAATGCCTCTTAATGGTTTTTTGCCACTGTCTTTTTACTATTTGGTTAGGTTTTTTCTATTATCTAATGCAGGTAATAGATTTATGAGTATTTTATGAAGCTAATAGTTCCTGGAAAATACACATAAACATGTATACTGAAAGCCATTTCCTAGAACTGGACTCTTCTGTATTTTTAAGGAGACTTGAAGGAACTGTTAAAATTCTCTTCTCCTTCTCAGTTCTGTTAAATACAGTGATGCACAAAAAAGGTTTGATGATGAAAAGTCTCAGTTTAAATACTTGTTTTATACATCCCATCAATACATTTTCTATTTATACCGTTATTTCTAGAATCATGAATCTCCTGTCGTATCAGTAAGAGAGGCTTTGGGTAATACCACAATTTAAAACATCACTTGAGAACTTACTATTTGGAATAACTGGTTTCAAAATGTAAATTGGTGATACTAGGTATTTTTGCTTTGGCATTTTGTGTCTTCATTGCAACTGCTTAAGTGTTAAAAGAAACAGAAGATGCAGAGGTGTTTTCACCCCCTTTTTCTAAAAGGAAAGAGGGTGACAAAAGTGCCGTAGTGATTATGATGATCATTAGGATGATGCTTCTTCCTGTACCTTCTTAGCTCTTAAACAGTATCATTCTGTGCAACCATTGTAGTAGTTCTGTAGTTTATGAGTAACACTCATAAAATGGTAACTTGAATAAAAGATCACTTTTAAATATGATACTTTAAATTATTCATGGGTGCAAACTTTCCTAAACACCATCCTTGAAATACAAAATACTTGGTTATGATAAATGTTCTGACACATCTTGTCACAGTATGCCATTGTTATGTCACACAAGTTGGAAATGCATGTGGCTATAATTGGTTCCATTGATCTCTAAATTCTTACGTTGGATTTCAATGTGCATCTTAATTTAGTTGGTAAAGTGTTTGTGATGATGACATATGGTAAATTCTTTTATTATCAGTATGGCGAAATCCTGTTTAAAATAGGGCGTAATACTAAATGATGTGCTGTGATGGTGAGTTATTGTCAGCAAAGACCTGGTTTCCATTAAAATGGTTTTCCAAAATTCCTGCAGCACCCATGTGATCAGGTGCTGATACATTTCCTGCAAGACAAGTGGTGTTCTGGTCCTTAAAAGTGATGAAGAGAACCCTGAAGATGGCCCTAACAGGTCACCCAAGATGGAGAAATATTTATTTATTGTAAATTATTTTTATAATGGGGAAGTTTATATAGTATGTATAGTATTTTTATTTACCACTGCTTTATTTCACATTAATTGTTTGGAGTTTGTGTTTTCAGGTAAAATAGGAAAGGAAGTACCTGTCTCAGACTTTTTAATAGCTTAAGCTTTCTGGAATTGGATCCTTTAACATTACAAGAAATGTAAAAGTAAACAGGAGCAAGTCATGTGCAGTGAGGGCATACACAATTAGTCATGAATAACAAAGATGATCATCTTGAAGGATGAGTGTTCAGGCTTGTGAATCATTCCTGATCCAATGTAAGTTATGATTCAAATTATGTCTGGAGTGGTTTGTGTTCAATATAGTATTTAAATGCAAATCATATTTCAGATTTTCACAGTCAAAATTCCGAATACAGCGTGACTAACCAGCTAAGGAACTTCCCAACCCAGAATTATAAACGAAGAAGTGGGAATTTTCTTGACAGTGTAAAGAAGCTGAACTTGACAGTTCATAGCCTGAAACGTATGATTTCTTGGTTTTACTCTTTTTGTGTAAATAAGAATGTTTTTTCATTGTTAGCATTCTTTAGTGAAAGTCCAAACATTAAATTATTTCTGTTTTTCACACAAACACACACTTGACCTTCATCATACTTGACATGTAATGAGGCACACAAGAGTTCAGACCATGGTGTTCTCATTCCTTCTCCTCACGTTCTTTTATGGAATGCTGAGAACATGGATCACTTATCGCTTTTTGTTAAGATGAGCAGATGATGTTTCTGTTCGTGGTTGGTGAGTACAGGCCAAGTATTGAATTTACAGAAGTATCCCAAATATAATGATGGATTGAAAGCTCTTGCCAAGTTGTGAGTTAATTTCTGAAAGAATTAAACTCAAAAACGCAGTCTTTACCCAATCCCCACTCAAAAGGATTTAGGAAGGTCAAGTACAATAACATTTGAGTGTTTTAGTCTGCTGTCGACAAAAATTGTCTCCATGCAGAAATGGATAGAAAAATGAAAAAGTAAATTTTCTTCATGCAACTCAAGTTTAGAGAAAATTGTGTGGCCGCCTTTAAAAGTGACTAATGCTTCCACAAATTGTGTTAGGATACCTAATAACAGTAATGGCTCTGCATCTGGCCTTTGCCTTTTTTTTCTGTGGTTGAAAAGGCCAGGAATCCACAGTATGTGTAATCTAGAGATTATAACTTGTTATGATTTGTTATCAATTTTTTTCAATGTCATCCTTTTCAAATTTATTAAAAAGAGTAGTGTTATATAACTTGCAATTAATTTTCTGTTATCAAAGCCTTTGTTGCTAAAAGAAACTGGATGAAGAGCAGTTTTCTGTGATGATTGTTTTCTTACACTCCTTCCTCCATCTCTGATCATCTAAGGGCACTAAAGCAGAGCGAATGAGAGCATGAACTGATCTGCTGCTCCATTCACGAGCTACTCCCATTCTGGGCTGAGTATTTTCTTAGCTGTCTCTAACCATACTCAAAGCCACTTCCAGACAGTGCATTATATTTGTGTGCCTGCATGGCCCAGTTGAAGAGAACCCAAACAAAATGGCTTCCCTTTCAGCTGCTCCTGGCTCAAGGTTTTGGGGATTGTTCCTAAATTCACGGGGGGATAGGAGGGTCAAATATGCTGGCAGCAAAGGCCATTTTAGTAAAGGATGGACTTACCACCAGATGGAAATAACATAGTTTTTCAGTGAGATGCTGGAGGAGGCAGAAATTTTTTTTCTGCTGTTTTGAGAAAATCAGGATAATGGGATTTTATGATTTTGAGTTCAGTGGAGTAATTTTCACTGAATAAGGAAGGAGAGAATTAGACAATGACAGTGAAGGATAAACATTTTTAGATTGGCAAATCTTGAAAGCTTGCCTGAACTGAAATAGATATGACAATCCCTGACATAGTGATCCTAATTTTTGATAATTTCTTAAGCACAGGACTTGAAATGCTGGTATTTTTTCAGAGCTGAAAACCTGAAGGCAAGCTTCAAACAAAATAATGGAAAATTCAATACAGGATTCAGTCAACAGAGAAATTGAAGTAATGCAAATTGGCATGGTTTGATATGTTCAAAGTAGCAACAGCAAAACCCCCCCACACTACTTTCTTATGAGTGTGTGGGTAAGGAAGCTGTGTGAAAGTGGTCCCCTTAAGGAGCTCGCTTACCTTGGAACAGCTGTGCTGGATTTTTTGCCTGTCTGCTAGCCTTGCCCCTCTTTTGGAAATAGCTGTGCAACAGCTGCTGAAGCATCGTGGCTAATTACCCCGCGCAGTAAGCTTAAACTGACACCTATTTCAGATTACCTTGGCAGTCGGGCAGTAATCTGCAGTGGTTTAGCAGCTGCCGCTCGAGCAGCTGAGCCCTTCCCCTCTTCCCTGGGTGGGAGCAGGGCAGAGATGGGTGGGGCAGACAGCTGGGGTGGCACCGGCACCGCCCTCCCGACTGCCCCTCCACTAGCCACAACCACTGCCGGTTGGAACCCCCAGCCCTAGTGCTTAAAAATAATCTGGTTTTAAAGGTCGTTTAGAGAAACTAGTTGGGAAAACGTCATGACAGTGTCAGCATTTCCTCCCTGAATTCAGTGTACTGTGTCCTTGAAGGACCAATTCCCCATTAGACATGTTCTCATAAATGAATGACAGAAATTGACAGAATAACAAAGAATAACAAGGATGAGATGCTGGGCTCCGGATTGAATAGTTGCATAGAATTTATGGATGTAGAAAGAAATCAGAGCTGATGGTCCTTCCCAGCCTTAATAAATTGTATTTTAGGTATTCATGAACTTTGGACAGAGTCAATATTTAAATGTAGATACAAAAATATTGCAAAATTTGGATACAAAGATTGAAAATATCGACATTTTTAAGAGTGTAGATACATTGTATCTACATGCAGAGTTGAATTTGTTACATGAAGAAGATAAACAACATTGTGAAAAATCTGTTACAAAGCGTAGGAGTAAATCTGCTTACTAGGGGTAGTTGAATGTGATGGTAGTGTTGATGGATTTTATGGATAAAAGCAATAATGAGAGTCTGAAATATTTTCATAAGGAGATTTAATATATGACAAATTGCTGGGGTTCTTAAGTAGAACCTCTTCAGGGTATATTGAGTACATGTGCTTGCTGATTTCAAAGAAGGCAGCTCTGATCAATTAAGAAATTCTAAGTTTTCAGGCAACATTTTTTCCTATCACTTGGGATTTGAGATCAAAATGGGTGCATATAAATTCCTGCTGTGGCTGCTGGTACAGTTTTCTTAATATAGGAAAATGCATATCTAAATCTTAACAGTACGTTTGCATAAATTTAGGCTTCTCATTAATTTTGATTTTAGCGCATAAAAGAGTTCTATCCAGCTTGAAATTCCTCTTTGATATGTATATTCATGCAAAGTGCTGATTCAGTAAAGCTTGAAATTTCTTGTCACAATTTCACCTTACTTTGATAGGTGATTGAGAAGAAGCTTCTTAGTGATGAGAAATATGGGTCAGGGAAGTAGCGCAGCTAGATTTTGGGTGTCTCTTACATGAGGGCGTTGAATTTCAAAGTTTCTGTATTCCGAGACTGTTATTTTTCAGAGTAAATGTAGAGAATTCAGGTCCTATTCTTGCATTTGATGACTACTTTGTGAAGAAACAATGCAGTTAAAGAGAGTAAAAAGGAGCGTGACTTGAAGCATACTAGTGAATTTCACAAAGGTGTGTTTTGTTGCATTTGTGATGTGTTTTCTCTTGCGCTGGCTGAAATGTGAAATGGATTCTGCAGGTCAGAGTTCTTCCCTTCTCCTCCATTCTCCCTCACTGTAGTGTTTTCCTACGGGGGAAAAAAGAGCTGTTTATTCTTGATCCAACTAGTCCTGACATTAGTGGTGTTGAACATGTTTGCATGTGCTGTGGTAGAGCTTCAGACTAGTGGGCCATGTCTGAGGTATTCCTTGTTTTCCCTTGGGCTGGTTAATTCTGTTCCAAATGAGGTAGGATGTGGCTGGGAAACCTGTCTGGCCAAGTGGGTCCAGAGTTTAACTCTTTCCTCAAGGCAAGTAATTTAACCACTGGGAAGCTTCAAGAAGGGGATGAAGTGATACAGTCCGTTTCTATTTATGCTGATGGTTCTGTGTTTAGAAAACCTGTAACGCATAATTTATAAATTATTTTTAATTTATAGGTAATTATTTTTTACTCAGAACATAAATCCAAGGATTGTTTTGGGACCTGAATTCTGATGTGATGTGTCAAGTTTGAGGCAGTTGGTAGAAACCTATTTTCAGAAGAGAGGCAGATTTTAATTTTGAGGGGTTTATCTCATACATGGAACAGCTTATGTGTAATGGAGCCCTGTGATTTCACTCTGCAAATCATGTGCCTGAGAGATGACAAAGTGTTCAGCATCAGAAAGCCTAAGCTGCTTTGTGGTCATACATTACCTTTGTCTGTTTCCCCATTTTAAAATTAAATAATGGTGTCTTTTGTGAAATACTTAGGCATTGCATTATTTCAGAAGAAGAAGTAAATATCTTGGAGATACCAAAAAAAAAAAAGTGTAGCATTTGTCTGTATTGAAGTTTAGGAATACAAGATTGGTTTTCTTGAGCCATGAAGTCTAGCTCCTTCTTGTGTAGTCTGCTTGGCAAGGATCCCACTGAAATACAAGTTCTAATTGATGTTGCCTGCCTAGGTTGATAAATGACCAATTTACACCCATTTGTTCTGTGTTGGTATTGTGTTTTAACATAAATATTGTTCTCCCTGTTCACTGTTTTCCCCTCCCTAATAACAAAGTATGGCTGTGTCATTCCAGCCTTTGATGTGCTGAGGCAACCAGGGTTTGCTTGGCTAATCTCATCTGAGATACTCTCTCATCCCCTGATCACTTCACATCTTTCTCTGCACCCACTTAAATTCACTTTTCTTACCCACCTCTTAGTAAAATGATTTAATAACTCTGGGGATCATGTTTGCTCTCCTTGTGTCAGTCTCATTGGCAGCACACTGTGCCCCACAGGCTGGCTCCTGAGAGGCTTCACTGCTCCAGGCTGAGATTTTTTTGTGAGTGACCCTCTGTCGCTGTGCTCTGCAATTCCACCCTGTTTCTACTGCTTTATTTCTCAGTTCATCAAATTCATTGTGTATTATGTGGAGTCCTCTGACCTTGTGCAACCTCTTGAATTTATGGGAGCAAGTTTTGATGCTGTTTCTTGTGCCAAAGTCAATAACAAAACATTTTTAAATGCCTGTCACAGTCTAGTTTTGGGGGAACTTTGCTGACAGCCTGCCTCCAGTCCAGTAATTTGGCTTTCAGCACTGCCCTGTGTTGTCTTGATGTCTTTGAACTGCTCCTTACTTATGTACAGTTTTTCTGGTCATCTCTGTTACAGCTGTGGTGACAGTGTCGCTTCCTTTGGGCATCTATTTAGCAGGAAAAAAAAATGTTTTGGTTACCCAGGTTGTAGTAATCAGTTAACTAATTTCTGGTTTTTTTTAATCTGAAAACTCACAAAACTTGGCATTTGAATAAATCAGGAAATGACTCCTAGTCTGAGGTAGGATACTGTCTCTTTGTGGTATGTCCTACTTTCACGTTTTGAGAATAAAGGAAGCTTAGGGTCTTAGATCAGGAGGGTAGAAAGCCAAACCAAATCTCCCCTTCAGGATCCTTACTCATTTAGCGAAAATATATCGATGTTTGTTATGCATATAAAATACCAGAGCTGTGCAATTTATGCATTTCTGCCATTGCTTTTCCCCTCATCCGTTTTGCTCCATTTCCTTTGTTATGTGTGTACATCTTGTTAATGGGGCTGGTTGTTCTAAATTTTGAATCTGTAGGTTAGAATTCCTAGAAATGGACAGGAAATGGTAAAACCTATCCTTTCATATTAGTAATGAATTATAGCAATGAGGGGAAAAGATACTCTATCTGGAAACAAAATGCATGTCCTATGTGGCACAGAGCAGCTTCTGTAGATCACATATAGATGAATAAATGTGTTATATTTTACTTACATACTTACTGTAAAAGCATTCTATCAATATTATAATACAGTGCTAATTCATGACAGATAATGGGAAAAGTTTCCATTCTTATTCAGTTGGGTTCTTGCAGTGTGCTCTGAAATGTGACGTATAGCTATTAATTTTCTTAATAATAATGGAAACTTTTACTTAATCGATAAAAGCATACATGAAATGTAACAGAAGCAGTCTGCCCTTCCTGATTTTTTGGTGCCAATGTGTTTGTTTGGTTTTTGCTACAACTCTCTTTGACAAGACTCAACCTTTTAGGTGAAACAACCTGATGGTAAAATCCCAGAATTCATATTGTAGAGTAGTTATTTCATATTACCTTTATTTCTCAAAAAATGAAGTCTTCAGTAAAGCCTGATCAAATATTGAAAAATAAATGTTACAGATTCTTTTCGTTCATGGAAGTCACGATTTCATAAGTGGCAGATGTCTTCCTTCTCCTGTCTTTGATGGTGGCAGGTGCTTAGAAAGGAAATAAACCAGTCATATCCAATGCACTGCAGCTTTTGTTATTGTTCCTGTCTTCAGTGGTGTACACTCTTCTTTACATTTTGTTCAGTTTAAATTTAGAAAGATTAACTTAGTTTTCAAAATTTGTACTAAGGAACTAAAACATTTCTGAATAATTTTACCTAATTTTTAGTAGACTGGATAAATCAATTGAGAGTTCCATGGGGAAGAGGAAACTTGATTTTATAAGGGATTACACAAGCAGTAAGGTCCTAGTTTGGTCAGAGGTTACAATGAAAATGCTAAATAACAGCTTCTAATTGTTTAATCTTTTCTGAAATACTTCAGTAACGGTGAAAGGAATGTTGCCCTCTAAGTTCTTTGGTTTCTTTTTTCCTCTGAGTTATAGGCCACATATTTAGGAAATGTCTGCAATGACATTGGAAAGGTAACTTGTGTTATGTGAAGTGCTAGGCTTCCTTTTTTTCTCTTGAATGGCTGATGAATAAGAAACTGATAGCATTAATTCTAAAGAGCTTCAAATGTTCATTAGCCATGTCTTAGTTAACTTATGCTGTTAGATTAACAACTCTGCCGGCTTTTGGTTTGGAAAGTGGGGTACAGTTTGTAGTTTATAATTGAAATTGAAGTATTTGTTTCTCCTTTATAATGGCTAGTGTTCTGGGACTGTGTTACAGTTTTACTGAAAACAGTATGGGCTGTCGTGAGATGAAGAGTAGCCTTTCATCTTTAAATTAAGCGGTGCAGTATGACCACTTTGTGTGAAAGAAATTTGTTTCAATCTTGTGCCTTGAAGGATATTTTTACAAAAAAGCTACATATTTACTACATTTGATGATGTGGAGTTTTTTTCAGTTAAAATTTCCCAATATTTACTTCTACCTTTCATACAGCATCTCCCTCAGAATGTGTGCTAGTTCTAGAAACATTGAACATCTGTGACTACCATTTGTTTCCTAAAATAAGTAGGCAGTCAGCACCTATTAGATATGAAGATGCTTGTTATCTATCAAAAAATTACTATCTATGGTCTATCATCTCCAGTTTCTCTGTGTTGAAACTAAAGTGCCAGTAGTAAAGATGCGTTTGTGTGATGCACTGATTTTCTTTCATGTATTCTAGCTTCCCCTAATATCTGATGCAATTGATAATGAACTTTTTTCAATTTGCTTAATCATGCATACCAAATGGAAATCCACAGGAAAGAAAAAAAAAAAAACCTCGATGTGGCATTGTTCTGGTCATTAACAGTTTGGTGTAATGGATTTAAATTAAATGTTTAGAAAGTGATGTGGTAAATGGAAGAGAGAGATGATTTTGTGGTTAGATACATTTGGGTAGTGAAGAGTTCTTTTCTAAAATGCTTAAATTTAATATTTTTCTCTTACTTTTTTAAGGGCTAAGGGTAGCCCAGGATGGCCGCAGCTTCATATGATCAATTGTTAAAACAAGTTGAGGCATTAAAGATGGAGAACTCCAACCTTCGGCAAGAGCTAGAGGATAACTCAAATCACCTCACAAAACTGGAAACCGAGGCGTCCACTATGAAGGTATTGCAAGTTCTGTGCCTGTGTGGGATTTCTGTCACTGCCCTTTGTGTCATGGCCTGGGAATTGCTTGGAGAGTTGTGTGTAATTTTAGATTCCTAGGGAAGTCCTTTTCCAGGCCGTGTAAAGGAAAAACTATCAAAGCTACATTTCTTCATTATTATTTTTTAGTTTTAAAACTGTTTTTTAGAAAGAGCTTCCAGCATGCTGTGATAAGCACTTCCATTTTAGCACAGCTATATTTCCCATCAGGAAGTCCAGAGTGCTGACCAAGGTTGACAAAGCAAGTATTGTTCAGTATTGAAAACGTGGGAAACACTGGAGGTTTTCTGTGTTTTCAAGTAACTTTAAAAATTTGGGGGTTTACTGTAGTTGTAATATTTCAGGTCTCGACAGGAGAAGTTTCTTTTAACATAGAACCACAAGTTCTCCAGTGTCTCCCAAAGCCTCAATTAATACTTGAAAAATTCACTCAGATCTGTTCCTGCTGGTGTTTGTTGGCTAAGTGTAGGCCTTCAGAGCCACCCATCCAAGAGCAAACACTAGGCTCAGGTGGAGTTTAGATGGATTTTAATCAGTAGGAAAATACACCATCAGCTGCATTTGTGTGATCCATGATTCTGAACAAGGCAGAATCATGCCAGCCTTAGAGCTGCATTAATGTAGTGCTCTTTCTAAGCTGACAAATCCTGCTGCCTTTTGCTAGCAGCTGGAAAACCAGTCTGCTTTTGGTACCTCAGTTAGGAGGGCTTAGAAATGGTTGGTATTTCTGTGTACACTCCTTTATAGGGTAGATATATTCTAAATATTAAACATATTTTTTCTCCATCTTCTTGCTTACCAATCTTCTTATGACAAACTTAACTGTTCCTTTACAACCAATCTTTAATTTTTAAAGTATGATAATTTGAATAATATAACAATTAAAAATATTTTAACTCAATTTTCTTCTCCTCCAGCATGTAGACTGTATATTCACTGTTAGAAGAAAAATTCTCCTGCTTTCTGAAATGCTGGTTACAGCACTTGAAAAAAGCATAGATATTTCAGATACATTTAATCCTTGCAGTGCAGTGTAGAATGAAAATGGCTTTGTTACCTAAATTAAAAGGAAATTGTAGTCCTTTACACCAGCTGGTTGAAATGGTTGTCATTAGCAGCTACAGAAAAAATGTTTGTTTGCTGAGTTACGTGCCCAAAAACTAGTTCTGTCATTTATATTATTTTTCTTAAGATAATATTACAGCAAATTTGTCAGTAACTCCCTTCCACTCTCTATCATTGCAGTCTAAAATAAGGAAGGGAAGAGCAGGACAGATGATCTTCCTGCTAGTTTTACAAAAGAAGAGTAAAAATGTATTTTTTTCCTCTTCTTCATCCGCATACAAAGGTGTTTTGGTTTTTGATTGTTTGAGGTTTTTCTAGCTTTTGCGCAGATAATTAAATTTCCAATGGCCTAAAGACAGTCCAGCTGTACAAGCTGGTCTCTAGGGCATTAATTGGGAATGTGGAATGGCTTTATGTTCTTACTTTAAATCTGGCAGACCACCAAATGGAAAGTAGCACTATTGCACTCGTCTGTGCCTACAAACATACCCAGAGCAGAGTTCTAATTTTTTTTCTGTCCCAAAGTTCCCTTCTAGATCTAAGGAATGTAATGCAAAAAAATCTCCCAACTCACATATCAAACTCCGTATGTTTCTTTTCACTTTAGGGGAGGGGTGGAGAAGAGATCGTTCAGATTATTAGATTTAGGTTTGTTTGGGTTTTTTTAAACTATGTTCTGTTAGGAAATCATGGGTTCATTCCTCAGATGTATTTGCTCCTGCACCTGAACCAAGAAGTCATGTCTTGCCCTTGTTTGTTTCAGAGCCTTTTCTTTGTAAAGAGTCACAACTAGTTTTGATTTGACTTGAACCTGAAGGATGGTGTGGGAATGATCATGGGGTCAGATTGGAGTCTATAGGTGAAGTTTGATGGGTATCATTGCAGGATTCTCTTAAATTGGAAGATAATTTTAGTTTTTCAGGCTTTTGGAGAAATTATGTGTTGGCTTTTTTTGCACTGAAAGACACTGCATGGCTTGTATGGTTCTAGTGTCATAATTAGGAATAATTACAAACAAAGTAGTTAGCAGAGTCAGAGCAGTCAGGATTGAAAGCCCTTTGGCTACCACATATGCAGTCAGAAAGTTTCTCGAATGTCTTGGAAAAGATGATCCTTTGGGAGCACAGAAGTGTCACAAAGCCTTTGTAATCTGTCCTGCCAAGTGAAATCCCAGATATTAGCAGAAGAAGGGGAGGAGCAGTGGGGAAAACAAGCTGTGGTTCCATGGCAAATATCCCTGTTCTTGCACTGTGAATTTTGGTCTGTGGCCCAGTGCAGAGATCTCACAGTGATTCTTTGGACTGCTGCTCTGTTTGTCTCCTCATCTCCTTATATTCTTTTATCAGCTGTGAAGGGCAGTGGTTAGGAAGGACATTTTAAAGACAATACTTAAAGAATTAGGTTTTGGAAGTAACAGTGTTAAAATGTTGTGTAAGTGTGCCCCATCTTTATAATCCCTTCATTTCAGAATTGTAAGGTAATCATATGGGAATTAAAAGCTTAACATGAGCTCGTCTTGCACATGTATTTATTATAAACTACTACTGACCTATATAAGAACTATGTCTGAATGCTTCCTGTTTAAAGCTAAATCTCTTATTTAAAAGTGAACACTCCATTTGCTGACCAGAAAACAACATCATGGGTAAACAAAATGAAATATGATAATGAGGGGTGCCAAAATGATCAGTAAAACAGTCTCCACTTTGTTTTTTAATTTGTGATGTCCTAGAGATTAACTGTTCAAACAAAAGAAATCCCTCAGAGTATAATGACTAACTTTGGAAATTCAGTTGTTTTTATTGGCTTACTGTCAGATGAAATACAGCAGTTTGGTATGATAAAATGTTCTCTCTAGATCAACGGATACACTGTTTGATGGTCAATGAAATAACAGTGCTGGCCCGTAAATAAAGAAGGATGGTGTAAGTGTCTAGATATGAGAGTAACTGCATAAAACAGACTATGGACAAATTTAGAAAAGTATGAACAGTTTTATCTGAATTCAAAACCTGTAAAATTCATGGAGAGGCAAGAAGTAATCCAGTATCATCTATACTACTTTGTGCATATACCTGCATGTCTCCCACATTTGCAGAAGAATTTCTTGCGAGACTTCCCTGCCCGGTTCTTGTAGAAGACAAGTATTTTTTTTCTATAAGGATGACTTTTTTTCCCCTTCTTTTTTTTTTTTAAATGTCATAACTAATTAATACTAGCATTTTCCCCATATAAAATCTGGGGGGAACCAGGTATGTTTACCTTAACCTCCAGAACTCTAGAAGTAGCGTAGGAGTGACATCATATTTGAATTCCACACTCACTGTTTGAATGCTTTGATTTTATATGTAAGAAAGACATTTTTGGTGTGATGCTCTGTGAACAAAACATTGTCTCTTTTATTTTTATATAAACTTTAAGTTTTATTCTACATATGGCTTTTCAGTTTATTCGGTGTCTTCTGTACTGTGTTCGCATGTGTCAAAAATAAAATAGGAGAGCTATCACTAGAAGTGATTCAAATTTCTGGATTTTTTTGGGAAGTGTTCTAACCAGATAAATATACACTCTGTAAAGAAACACGGTAGTGGTTAAACTCTTTTCAGAAAATCATGAGCTGTTCATTCGTGCATTGTGGAGGGTGGTGTTTAGGCAGATTGTCTTCTTCATATAAATGTTTTAGTTTTAATAATTTTCTGAGGGGTTTTCTGTTTTTTATTTATTTTGCATGTTTGAAGGAATTAATGTTTAAAAGACAAAGTCCTAGAGAGCTTATTGCTATCAAGTCCATTGCAGATCCAGAGAGTGATTTATTTCTGACATTGATGATGTCTGTAAGTTTCTTCTAAAAAGCCAGCCGGGCAATAAAATTTGTCATGCTATTATGTTGGATTGAAATATATTTTCACTAAATAAAAAAGCAAAAAGGAAGATATTTTATTTTGAGGGTTTTTATTTTGAATGCCTTTGCAAAATACTAAGCTACGGTAATTTAATGTGGTAGCAAAAGGAATATTAGGTCTCTAGAGTATAATGTCCCAGATTTATTTCAGTGTTGTGCATACTTCAGGCTGTTGATGAATTAATACTCAAGTTAGCAGAATTAAAGGTAAAAGATGCCATGGTTCCTGGTTTTCATCTTCTGTCGTGATGGCTTTGAAGAAATTGTGAGAAAACTTGTGTCATATTAGAACTACAGTGTATTTTCATGTCTGAATATGATTAAGTTGCATTTTATTTTATCTGCAAATTCAACTTCCCATCATATGTTTTTATGACTACTGGAAAGAATGAATATACAAATCTCTATCAGGAGTAGCAGATTGACCAGCAGGTTAGCCGTTTAGCAGCTGTAGTAGCTTGTTTGTCTCATTTTTAGAAGAGGTACTCTGGAAGATGTGCTGCTTGCAGACTGGACTTCGTTAGCCTGTGTTTGTCTATAAAAATGACAAGATGGATGTTCAGAATGTTCCAGAAACTAGGTTAACTGTCTTGCACTGTTTTGACATGGAAGCTGCATGTTGTGATCTATGAGCCGTAAGAGTTAAAAAAAAAAAAAATTAAGTGCTGATCCTTTACATCTGGTATACTTGTGCCTTAATTGCATCCTTTTTAGCAGTAAGATTTCAGATACTGTTTGTACCCATTATGCCCCTTGACTAAATTTAAGGTTTCCTTTTAAATCTCCACTGGGCAATTCCCTTTTTAGGAATGAGTAACTGCTCTTATCAGATGTCTTCCTGCTCAGATAAGCAGGTGATCCCATTTTCTTTTAAACTGACAAACCACAACTTGGACCTTACAGTCTGCTTAGCCACCATTTCTTGATATTTGACCTTGAAAACCTGTTTTGATCAACTGTCTCTGATTATCAGTGTTTATTGATCCTCATTGTAAAGCATAGAAGGTGTTGGATATTTTATTCTAATTGGCACAGCAGTTTTTGGTTCAATGTGTTGTGATAAGCCATGTGCTTGCAAATTAGAGTTTGAAGCCCAGCATATTCACAGAAACCTCTGATGCATACTGCTCCACATATTGTCATGTGCTATATGCACATGCAGTGTCCATCTGTCTGTGTATGTGCTTCCTCAAGTAGATGGTAGAGGAATACATTTGACAGATACCCCGGTTTGCAAAGCATCTTCAGAAATTCAACAACAGTTTTTCTTCTAAGGTACCAGCAATTACACATTTTGCTGGGCATATGTACTGTGTCCAATAACATCACTTTTCCGTCTCTTTGCAAAGGGAAAGTGTTTTTAGCTGCATCCTGCCTTTTCCTTTTTTCATTTTATCTTCAGAGAAAAGATTTTTGGTTGGCATTGCATACAGTGAAATGTTTCTCCGAGGCAAATATAGAAAAACACAACTGGAAAGCTAATACTAAATTATGAAAGTAAACTATTTGGAAGAGAATGTTAAGATATGTTAAAATAGATATATTTGTTCTGGAATTGCTGTTAGTGAGTAGGCTACACATAGTAATTAAACTGCAGTATAACCCGAGATGTTTTATTTGAATCCTGAATGTAGTACAGTGCACATTTTTTTAGTGAATTCCTGTTGCATGTTAGAATATTTGCATTATTTCCAGAAGCAGATTCCAGAATCTGATTTCTTACTGGTCTGGTATGTTGTTATTTCTGCTAAGAGGTCAAGTCAGATATAACATAGTCGATTATAGTTGCTTCATGGACCAAAACCAGTGTTTTGTATCTCCAGTGCTGTATCTCCACAGCAGCTGGTCATAGAGAACTTGAGGATATTTCCCTACTATGCTGAGAACATCTCAGTGGCGCTGTCTGGAGCTTTAAGGTTCTTGGTTCTTTGATGATTAATCAACTTAAAGGCAGAAAATTGATGTGCAGAATAAATTTTTCTTGTTTTACTTTAGAAAACCAGTAATATCTTAGTGTGATTTCTGCCATTATCTGTATTTCTTTTCAACATAGTCTTAAGTCATCTGGAAAAAAAGAATGAGACAGAAGAGTTTGACTGATGATTTTCATGATGGTAACAATGAACACAGGAGTGTGAACAATTGCAAAAGAATCTTCTGGTATTGACTGAGTGAATTGAATACATGACAACTAAATTTCCATGGTGAAAAGTGTAGAAGAATCATGGCTTCTAGAAAGGAGCCTTGATTTTATGTACACCATGAGGATTGAATTAATAGAAAGAGGTATTAGAGATACTCTAAATACCTGAAGAATAAAAGGGCTTTTCCATGTAGTGTCAGGTTAGTGCTTAGTTTGGATTCACACAGTTGGTCTAATATTGAGAATTACTGGGCATAAATAGGGAAACAGAACAGTTATAATTGTGTCAGGATGAATATATGCTGATCCAGAAGATGAGTATTATGTTCTGTTCTGATGAACCCCGTCAGGAAGGACCTAGTAAAACCCATCATATTAGGTGCCAAAAAAATCAAATGATCTGAAAATCTTCCTTATGTGACATGATTAGAGAAGATGCGACTTTTCAGGTCAAGACACAGGAAAAGAAGAGGAACAGAATGGGAAGAAGATTGTTGAGCACTAATATAAGATCATAAGTGTTATGAGGAGGGTTATTAGGGAATTAGTAGTTTTCCTGAATAGGCGATCTAAGGGCATCAAATAACATTGTGAGATAAGACAGTTGAAAACATACAAAACAAAACTTGTTTTATATCATGTGTTTGCCATGGGAGGTAGAACCACTGGAGATGTGGTTTCAGAAAGTCTGCAAGTCAAGACCAGAGGGAATCTGGGCAGAGGACATGGAAGAGAAATGAATAGTAGGTTTTGTTCATGTATCCTCACTAGGTTCCTGCTGTTGGAGAGGAAGGAGGTTGATTTGGAAAGATGTTTGGTCTCTCTCAATGTTAAGGATGGTGTTTTCCTCTTGATTCTGTTCTTAATTCTTATCTAGAGCCTCTTGTCACAAGTCATATGAGGAGCTGCTGAGGAAGCTGGGGAGGCCTGGAGAAAATGAGGCGCATGGGGGACCTTCTCACTCTATACAACTTTGTGACAGGAGGTTGTGGTGAGTTGGGGATAGGTGCCTTCTCCCAAGTAACAAACTAGAAGGAAATGGCCTCAAGTTGTACTGGGGATGTTCAGATTGGATATTATGTAAAATCTCTTCACTCAAGAGTCAAGCCCAGGAACACTGCCAAGGGCAGTGGTGGAGTCACCATCCCTTAATATGTTTAAGGGAGGTGTAGATGTGGCACTGAGGGACGTGGTTTCATGTAGGACTAACCCAGTGGTGGATTTAATGGCTGATCTTGGAAGATTTTTCCCAGCCTAAGTGATTCAGTGATTCTTTGTTCATCCTGTAATGTCTGTACTTGCTGCTCTGAGGTTGCAGACACATTACCACTTTTACTGCATCCTTCAGTAGTGGCATTTATTTATTTCCTATCATCCTAGGTCTGTCTCTGCATGCCTGGCTTACAGCTCTTCAGAGAAGAATCCAGTTTACCTGGATACAAACTGTAGTGAACAAAACTTCTTTTTTGCTCCCTACTTGAAGCAGTTGACCATAAATTTTCCCTCCTTAATTAGCCTTTGTGTCACCAAGTGATGAGAACCTTCTAGCATGCTCTTCATTTGCTCATTGCTATGCAAGGAGCGTACCTCAGAAAGTGGTGCCTGTGTTGAATCTGCCCTTGTCCTGGCATTGTTTCCTTGCAGTTTCCATCCACTAATGAGTCAACTTCATTTTGTCTGACTGATTTTTCTGCATTCTGGCTGATGTGGCCAAAGTTGAGGGATTTGGGGCTTTTTAACGCTTTTGTATTCCTGGCTCTTAAGAGTTGTTTATGTGGTATTGCAGACTCTGCTGTCTTAACAGGGCTTGTTTTTCTTCTCTAAACTTACAGTTCTTTTAAAGCATGTTTTGATCCATACACTGTCTGGCACACAGGAGGTGCTTTGTCTTGATTTCTCTGATACTTCACGGGATTTTGTTGTTCCGTTTTGAAGAGCATTAATCAGGAACATAAATTTCAGCCATCAATACAGGGAAATGCAGAAGGATTTGGAAGTGCTTTGAAGAGCAACTAAAGATGCAGTAACAAGTGAGGAGTCAGTGTAATAAGTTTCCTGCTTTTAAGTAGGAAGCTATGTGAAGGAATCAATAAATTAAAACCATAAATTAGTAAAATTTATGTGAAATTCATGTTTGTATCAGTTGCAGTGAATTTGACCACTAGATGTGTTCTTTGCTTGTAGCAATAACAAACTTTGTGTTTGAGGTAAACTACAAAAAAACCTTTAGTAATTTGCACAAGTGAGTTTATTTTTACTCTTTCTCATCTTTAGTCTTAAAAAACAAACCAAACAAAACTCCTAAAAACAACGGTACTTTATTTGGGTTTGCAGATTGAAATATTAAGGAAATGACATTTTTTAGGCAGATTGTGCCAACCTGATTTTGCCAGTTGGTCCATACATCCTATAATACAATTTTACCTGTTCTACAAAAAAACTTTCCAAAGTCAGTGTGCTTAATGCTCCCAGAATGGGTGAAAATATATACTTGTATAACATGATTTTATTTTCTAATTTACTTCTGCAAAGGAAGTTTTTTAATTCATATTTTCAGGCATATAACGTTGCATGATGAGTGAAGTACTTATCTTGAAAGTTACTCTTTTATAGAAAATGAGTCTACAGGAAGAATTGAACTTGAAAAAAATATTTTTTTTTCCTCCACATTATTAAAAATAAACTAAAACTCCATCTTCTTCTGTCAGCTGTATATCTTAGGGAAACTGTCTCTTTGAATGACTGTGGTCTCATTATGAGTGGGTCACATACCTTCTGGAAATTGCATCACTGCAATCCCCATCAGAAACACTGTTTTTGGACAGCCAAGCTGATAGGGGAAAATTGAGTGAGAATTGTGAGATACTCACCTCAGACAACACTGAACAGACAGTGTTCAAAATCCAATTGCATTCAGTACAGGCTAACAAATATTTAACAAAATATTTTGCTTTCAGGGTAACCGAGTTGTGTTTTGTGTTCTGAAATAATACAACTTTTAAAAAATTAGTACGTTAGCTGTGACTCAGCTAGATGTAGAAATTTAACATTTTACCTGCTTATTAAAGGAGAACTTTGTGAACATAAGAGTAGCAGAGTGTGGCATTCTAAAAGTCAGGTCCCTTCCACAGGGTTGGCTCCATAGGCACTTGCACAGCAGGTGCACATATGCCCCTGCTCTCAGTGGGATCTTCTTTTAGCTTTGGATTCATCCCATTCTGCACAACAAGTGTGATAAAAATGGACAGAATATTGTGTACTTAGTTTTGTTCTTTGAGTAGCCATGCCAGCTTTCTCATTTTTTCATATTTGCTGTATTTAAGTGCCTGTTTGAACAGCCTGACAGCCTTACTGTACATGATAATAGCTGGTCTTGTCTGAGAGTGAAATTTATTTGTTTCTTTTTCGTCTAT
>VXBQ01000410.1:69221-88206 GCA_013400175.1 Phainopepla nitens | reverse complement strand
ACTTTAAGCCTTAACTCCTTGGGATTTTAAATCTGCCACTGTAAGCATCATTCCTCTGTGATTTGTTTCCTTATTAGCAGCTTGAGTAAATTCACAGCCATTAAACCTTTTTTTTTTACAAGAAGTCTTACCCCTTTGCTGGGTGCATCTACTGTTAGTTAAGGTGCTTTTATTTACCATTGTTGTGCAGTTACATGCTGACAGATATGATCTCTTTTATTTAATTGTTCATAAACTAGGTTTTACGTCAGGATTGTATTCACAGAGTCCAAACAAAAAAAACCCAACCAACCAGACGAAAAGTAGACAATGTTTCAGTACTTCACAGTCCACAGACTGTGAAGACAGAAACCCTTTTAAATGATGATGAGTCATAGGGCCTGCTCCATTTCCAAAAATATTCTTCTGCACTTCTGCACAGGACAAGATAAACTAGGTTATACTTAAGTGACCATTAAAATAATTTGACTTGCATTCTTTAAAATAACAGAAAAAACCTTGCAGCCTTTTCTTCTAGACTTACATTTGTGATTTTTTTCAGTAAGTCACTGATAAGTGAGTAAAGAATTTGCTTAGATTAGTGCTGTAAACCACTACTAAAGTACTTACTGAAATTTGCGTAACTGAACAGATACTAATTGAACCTTGGAGACTATTTTGTGCTTTAGCGAACATGATCTCAAATTTAAAATAAAATTATCATGGAAAAGTACTATTTCAAAGCACTATATGCATAAAAACACAGTGTTGAATCCTAGATTATAAATAGTGAATAAATAAAAATTTTCATTGCCACAGTAACAGATAACTTGCCATGTTTCTACCAGAAGGCTTATTGCAGAAAACTTCTCTGTTCCTTATTCAAGTAAAATTGCAAGTTCTCTATCTTGTCGTTTTAGCACACAGCCTCATTTTCCAGCAATACCTTACCCAAGGGCTGCATCTCCTTCTCTGACCTTTGCCTCCTTTATTTAACTGCCTATTGAACTGTCAGCTTGGATTTTGAAGTGTACTGTGATGGAGTTTGAAGTTGATGTCAGAACCTCATAATGACATTGTTACCTTAGCAGTGGCACTGTAGAAAGGAAATGTAGAAAAATACAGAAAGGCTAACTTAAGGAAAAATGCATGTGCTGGTGGAGGAAAAAGGGGATGCTGCAAAAACTAAAAGTTAAAGTAATGAATTAAAACAGAAAATTTGAGCAAGATGATCCAGTGTGTTAAGTGTTTAACTGTTGCCAGTATTTAGAAAGAGCGGTGTCTATGCATGGACACCTCAGTCATGTAATTTGGTAGGGCAGGAAAAGCTGATGGTAGTTCCATTTAGCTTCTTACATTGGCTCTTAGAGCAGGAAGACTCTTTACATAGGGAAGTATCCTGAACATGCTGAAACAGCAGATGTGCCACACATGTGAGAGAGAGGCTTCTAAAAACAGAATGGAAGGAGAGGTGGGATTTTGGTTTTTTTCCTTTTAAAAGACTGCTGTTTTCAGAGAAAAGTGATTCATCAGTTATTTCTATATTTATATGAGTTGACAGGTTTCCAGTAAGACTGCAAAACTCTATCAAGACCATTCCACGTGTCCACACTGCCCTTTTAGACTTCAGGCTAAGACTGCTGTCTGCAGATCTGCCCTTGCACGAGACGGTGCCAGGGCCCTTCTGTGAAAAACACCACATCAGTTGTTTGTCTGCCTTTGCTGACAGGGTAGATGTTATGTATAGAAATGGCTGGGCCACACGGCTGATGAGGGTGCCCTTGAACATACTTAAAAGCACAAGCAGAGGGAAGATGTCTTTCCAAGACTACGGACTCTCATCAGTAACCTGGAAGTTTGGGTGTGTGTACTCCAGAATTCTTCTTCCCAGGGCAGCATGGCAGAGGCTGCAGAAACTGGGTTTGCTACCATTTGTTCTGAGTTGAGGGCCTGAGATTATTTCCCCAGAACTCTGCACAGTTCTGTACTCAAAATCCTTTTTCTTTTTTTCTTTCTTTTTTCTTTTTTTTTTATTTTTTTAAATTATTTTTTATTACAAGTGAGAGCACTTTGAATAAAGAAAAGCTCATCACTGCACTGTTTAAAGAAAATCTTTTCATAGATGCCATGTTTTTTTTCTCTTGAAAGGAGAAAAATGCATTTAAAGGATACCTTCTGTGTAAGTTGGAAAACTCACCAATATTGACAGTAAAGTATGCTAGGCTCATAAAAGAGCAAAACTTTGGTATAGAAGCCTTTTTAAATTGTCTAGAATTTGTTAGTGTTCAGACCTAAACAGAAGTACAATCCTATGTGCAGTCTATGTATGAAAATTACAGAATACCTTCCATTATTCAGAATTGCTTTCATCTCCTGACTGTTGATGCTTCTAAAAATATTTTGTGTGGCACAGTATGAAAAATGATACCTTAAATTCCAGTTAGGGCTTTTTGCCTTGTAGCCAGTCTTTTTTATTTGTTCTTGCTATTGATGCATCTGTCATGATGATATTGAAAAGACTTTCACTAACTTGCGTTTAATTTTCTATGTGAATTTAGGCCACTGAGCATTTGGGACCTGGGGGCTTACAGGCCCCTTTAGTGTAATAGTCGTTGTTTACTATGATTTTTTTTTTTTTTTCATCAGAACTATGTTCCTTCAGCTGTGTAATTTTATCATAGTTTCAATAGCACATGGCAGTATTCATGGGTTTGAAGCTTCAGCTGCATGAAGGAGTCTACATCTCTTTCTGGGCAGCCTTATGGTGGTTGGAATAAAAGTAGTAATAGTACAAATAATAGATGCTGTGAAGGAAACATAAATCTTTTGCTCCCAGGCATGGTAATGGTAGCATTAGTAGTAAGAATAACACCATTCTTCTTGCTGGTTTGCAGTGGTGCTGAGGCCTCAAAGAAAACAAATCCTGGGGATTACTTCTATTCAAGATACTTTTCCATTAGTTACATAGCCAAAATTTATTTTTATAAGACTGACTGATTTCTCTGTGCTTACATTTCTCCATCTCGTAATTCAAAATAACTGGTATTCACTTTGAGAAGAACTTCCAAATAATCCAGTAGATTGAACTGCTAGATAGGTTTATGCAGGATACACTTTACATCGTGACAGTGCTGGAGGAAACATTGTAGAATATATCTGATGGCAATTAAAATTATGACACTTGATCACTACACACATGAAATATAATTTACATGAGTGTGTCAGCAGCTGTTACATGAGTGTGCACTTTAGGGTAAGATAGGATGTATTTACCTTGTGTGTTATTATTGTTAGGATTTCTTAATTAGGCTTAATTTCTTATAGGAGGTACTGAAACAGCTACAAGGAAGTATTGAAGATGAGGCAATGGCATCTTCTGGACAAATTGACTTACTGGAACGACTTAAAGGTAAATCTACAATTATGTTTTAAGTAGGTTCATTTCTTTCTCCATTGCTTTTAATTTGGGATAAAATTTTCAAAGTCATTGTATCTTCTTTCCAGCGCTGACCTTGATGATTAGGCAGAGTCTCAGTGCCTAAACATTTTTGCTAAACATTTTAAGATACATTCTCAAAAAACAAACAAAAAAACAATAACAAGAAACAAAGCAAAACAAAAAAACCAACAAAAACTTTTCAGCTTATACTTTTGCTACTGTTACTGTAGGATTTCATATGAATTGCTTTTTGATATAACTCACATTTCTTTCTTCAGAAAAAAAAAAATCTGTGTAAGTTAATGTTGGTGTACTTCCACCAATTTTCCAAACTTGTTTGCATGTCCTGCCCTCTCCATGTCATATTACTGGAATTNGGAATTGTTTCTGTCATGCTGCAGATTGATGGCCCCTTCCTTACAGCTCATGCTGGAATGTGTATCATCCCATTGTATGGGAAGTGCCGGCAAGCCCAGACCACTAACTCCCTGTATACATCCATTACCCCTGCCACTGATCCAGAAATTTCAGAGGGACATCTACGTTAAAGAGTCCTGTGATGAACAGAGTAGTGATCTGTTACATGATGGTTAAGCATTTGCAGGATCTCTGGAAAATAAATTGTTAGGAAGTGGGCCACAAGGTAATTCATGTGATGCTTATGCAAAACTCTGCCCATTTCTGAAGTCCTCAGGGAAGGAGGCAGGCAGGCTTTTGTGAGGATACTGTTCTGATTGCCAGGATTGCAGTTTGGCCATCTGCTCAGTTATCGACTGTTCTACAAGTCCACCATATCCACTGGTTTTGCTCACAGTATTTTTGCTGCATTTCTGTGTGTGCAGAATGTTTCCATTAAAAAAACCCATGATTTTGTTCAAGAAGTAAGAAATTAAGATAGATATGATCTTTTAACTTCGTGCTGCTGAACCTTCAGCTCTGAAAAATGTTTGCTGTTTATTATCCAGAACTGAATTTGGAAAGCACTGGCTTTGCTGGGGTGAAGTTAAGGCCAAAGGTGTCCGTGCGTTCGTATGGGAGCCGGGAAGGGTCCGTGTCGAGCCGCTCCGGGGAGTGCAGTCCAGTCCCCATGGGGTCGTTTCCACGAAGAGGCTTTATGAATGGAAGCAGAGAAAGCACTGGTTACTTAGAAGAGCTAGAAAAAGAGAGGTAAATTTACTTGTTTATTCCTCCAGTATGGATTGACTTCTAATTTTGACATGGAAGTTTACTGACACACCTAGTATTTAGCTACCGTGGTTTTGATCAGTGGTGTACTTACCTGTCATTTACCTTGACCAGTAAGAAACCAGGAATCTACATTTTATTTAGATGCACATGCAGAAAAATATTCTAAAAATCCTGAAGCACCATTCTGTTTCTGCTGCTTCTTCATATGTGTATTTGATTGTTACTCTTTGTTGGATGAAGGTTTTTTTGTATTTTGATAAACAGGTTGTTGCTCTCTGAAATATATTTAAACAGCAAAGGTGGAAGACTCTGACCACCTCCATATCTCCTCACCACTGTTGATAAATGCTGAAGCTGTAACAATGTGATGGTGAAATCTCTTCTCTCTTTTGCAAATGGTTATTAAGTACCATAACTGGTTTGTCAATTATTTACTATTAGCAACATTTATCTAATGACTCTGTTCTCTCAGCAAATGTATCAGCTAAACAAAATACATGTTTGTATCTTCAAGATGTTCCCATCAGACGGTTTGTATTGACAAAATCTTGGAATTTCTTTTCTTGAAAGGCAGTGGTACCCATTTATAGGAAGAACATACTTCCAGGTCATAATACAGAACTGTAGCACTTTATCAGTCATTTACAAAGGAAATGCAAAGTAAGAGACATGCAGGTGTTTCCACGGAAGTCATCTTTATTTCTTAAAATGAACCTGACTGAAATACCAGATGTTTTCAGAAGCCCATCTGCAAGACAGGGTTTCCTAAATATTTGGTCCTACTTAATGGATGGGATATGAGGCTGTGGGCTGCAAAACCAAATAAACTGCAACACAGTAGTTTTATGCCTCGTGGACCTTAACACGGAAAAAAATAAATTTTGAAGTTGCAATAGAAAAGCTCTAGAAACCCCTTCTCTAAAGGATTTTCTCTGGAGTTCAGCAAAATTTTTGCAGACAAGACCTGAAAAGATTATGCTTTTCTTCCAAGATATTATGTCCAGGTCCCCTTTTTTTTGGTCCTATCAGCAGAATTAAAGTAGCTTCCTGTGGATGCATACTGAGCCTGCTTTAGCAACCACTCTATTTTTTAACTTCTCCTAACCAGGACCACCACTAATGATATTTGTTCTGTTGCATAGTATGTAGATTTCTGAGGAGCTGTATAAGAATATTTAGAAATTTGGGAATCTATCTACTTGCTCATCTCAGTCTTCAGGAGTCTGATGTGTGTGTTACTTACTGTCTTAACAAACTGTGCATTTGTTTGTATTCTTCCAATGCTGTGTTTTACTGCAGATGATACTAAAACCTTTAAACACAGTTGGAACTTTCAGTGTGGTTCCAATGAGCTCCTCCTCACTTGGAACGAGCAGTGTTTATAGCAGCCAGAGTTCTTTAGGGTGATTAGCACCTCTGATTTATGAACTATGATCCTTCCCCACCCTGGTGGATTCTGAGGTGATAGTTCTTGGGACATTTTTCTTGGCAGTGAAGACAGCTTAGGCAGTGAACCAGTCTGTGTTCCAAATAATGCTGGAGAAAAGGGATGAGGGTGTTTTAATTTCAGAGTAGCTTAGGCACTGTTACTGTTCTAGCTGATGGGGTAAATATTTGTGCTGTGGAGAAGATGGATCTAGGGAGGCATGGCCAGATTGCATCTGGCTTCATTATTAGTGAGTGACGGATAATCCAAAACTGCCCTGTTCTTTAAGCTGTTGCAGAGTACATGTGGAAGCATGTAGGGCATTGATGAGAACCCTGGGTAGCCAAATGAATCAAAACTTGGGGGGTATAGGACTCTGCATCTAAAATTGCTACCATTTCTAAAAGAAAATTAACCACTCATTTTCCTGTGTTTTGTGTCTAAACTTGTTCTGCATATTTACTAAATTTCTGTGTAGCTAAATGCGTATGTTTACGAATGTATTATGGATTTTTGCACTTAAACAGACTTTCAAGAACTTGTGGAATTTGACAAATCTAAAATAATTTAGAATAAAATAACACTTTCCAGAAATATGCAGCAGGAGACCATTTCCACTTAGTATTTTAACACGCTGGCACAATATATGCTGCTTATGGGCAGCAGTGTTTCTGTGAGGACTGAATGATGTATTTAAATATTTGGTGAGCACCTGGCATCCAGTCAGGGTCAGCCCACCACACTTGACTGAAAGTGAACATCTGAGAGGAAGAAAATTTATCAACTGATTCGTCTCCCAGAATAAAGATTAAGTTATTGGTGCATATCTCATTTGCTTAGCTCTCCTCTAATTCCAAAGTTAAAAAAAACAAAGGAAAAAAAAAAGGAAGAGAAAAATGGGCAGTGGCAGCGCTATGCTTTTAAATGGCCACTTTAGAATACTCTAATCATGACATATCTCTTTGCTTTCTCTGGCTGTTTCCAGGTATACTTGGTAAGAGCATTATATGAACAACAAAATTTTTCAGAGTACATTGCAGGTTAATGTTTGTGTTTGCCCTTGGCAGTTTAGCAAATTTAATAATCTCACCTTTTTAAATTCTGTAATTTGCCGCTAAAAATGACAGTCTTCTGAGAAATTTTATATGAAAGTGTTTGTATGCCTTCTTTCTTTCTTCTGTTTTATGCCATTCCTTTTTTATTTCTTTAATGTTGATTTGGAGTGTTTTCTGTCTCGTAGCTGCTTTCTTCCATCATGCTTATCTCCTTTTGGCTGGCTGGTAAAACTTACCTCAAACTTTACAGCATCAGCACTGCTTTTCAAGATTTTATTTTATTTTATCTTCCACCAATTGAAGTGAAGGTATTAATTATAGTTGTAACTTACATACTGCAAGTAGAGTAGCATATAGTTTGTTTTTCTTCTCCCTTTTAGCCAGCAATAATATTGACATAATTATGGAGAAAATACTTCCAAAAGAAGTAAAGAGTTTTCTGCATTCATTCAGCTTCCGCTATTGTTGGGAACTTCAAAAGTGCCAAATGAGAAGTCTTGGAAAAACCCACCCTTCAGGAGAGCAGTTCAAATTAAAAACTTTTGTTACCTCATAAAAATAGTGTCAAGTTCCAAAAGCTTTCTCCATTTGCTTTACTGAATTCTCAACAAACTTGACAGGGCATGACAGAGAATAGTTATTTTCTCTGATGCTGTGAAAGTCCTAATGAAAACATCTTAGGAGTATAAAAAAGATGGAATAACTGCACTGTTTTTTTCCATCTTGTTTTTCATGACCAGTAGCAACTGTTCCACTTTAAATCCTCTCCTAACTCCAAGAAGCTCAGGAGGCTGAGAAGCAGCAGTACGTCTGGTTGGAATAGTATCTGAGAGTAATGTTAAATGAGGGGAACAGCTTATCAGATACATCTGCAGAGAACTGCTGCTTGTTGCTGCTTATTTTCAAGGAAACTGAGATGCAGCCTGCTGTAGTTGTAGCAACCCTTCAGGTTTTGTGCTGAGAGAACTTAAAGTCTGCTAAAACCTGAATTCTCATGGAGCAGTGATACCAAGCTAGTGATCCCAAATGAAGCATCACTTCCGAAGACAAAATGACAATATTAAATTAAACAAGTTGCCCTTGGGTCATGCATTATGTTGTTTATGCAGCACTGATGGTTCCTAAGCTATTTTCTTGCTTCTAGTGTACATTGTGCATGTCAAAAGAGATTGAATGACACACTGTCTCACATACTGAATGCCCTACATTTCATAAGAGGAACTTAATCACATGTTTACTTAGCTGAAAGTAATCTCTCCAGTTTCTGTCACCAGTTCTTTGACATCCAGAGGCAAAATTAGTCACTCCTTTCACATTTGCAAGTCCTCAAAAGTAAAAATACTTTTTATAATGATTGCATTAATTGTGCTTTTGCAAATTTTATTTTGTAGCCTGGACACAATTGATGCCTGGGTACACAAGATGATAAAAAGGGAAGCTGTGCAGAATTCCACTCTGTCCAGAGTTTGGGCACCAGGGGTGTGTGGCATGAGAATGGGCAGGTGGAAGGCAAAAAATAAACTTTCTCAACAAACTTTCCCCAAGCACTCTCTATTAGTTTTGCCTTCACTCTGTCTAAAGGGCATTAGGAATTTCTGCCAGCCACATCCTTGTGACTGAAGAATTACTGCTGTCCTGTGATACTGCTCCAGTTACCTGCCAAATTATGGTAATTGTTTGTTACTTCTTTTCAGTCATTTTTATTGTAAACCTTGACATCCTTAAAACAAATCTGTTTTAACATGACTGTTGGATCAAATCTGGAAATTTATGTCATTTTGTTCATGTTTACAAACATTTAGAACTCTTAGATGTGTGTAGTTTTCCAGTCTCACATTGAAGGGAGGGATATCCTCTCTTCTAATTTTCCATTTGCACACAGGCCAAGCCACTTATATTAGATACAGAATAAAGGTTAAATAATCAAAATTAGCTTGAAAAATTTTTGAAGTGGGAAACTAGTCAAACAGATTCTTTAAAATACAAATTCTAAAATTCTTTCTTCTTTGTTTTGTGTAGAAGATTGATTACCTTCTCAAATCGTGTCTGATGCATTATCAAAATAGTCAGGGGAAATTTGTACTTTTGTTGTTTGCTGTGTAATTGTTCCTTAATGAGTCACAGTAATTATCCATAATGTGTTTGTGTGCTTTATAAAGGTTCATATGCTCTTGCTCAGAAAGGCCACAGCCAGAGAGGGATGCAGTAGTCAAGGGATGGGAAATAGTACTGGGCAAACTTGTATGCAGCTTTCTTCTGGCTAAGTGTTGATTTTGTTGTTTCTGTTAATGAGCAATATAAAAACATCAGAAGAAAGAATAGTAATCACAGAAAGCATTAGAAAGAAAATAATAGACTTGTGTTAAAAAAAAAATATAGCTTTTCTGTTTATTCCTACTAGCCAGATTTTACTGGAAAATTTTAATATATATTTTGAGGAATATTGTAGCCATGAGCATTATTTCATTATTTTTGTAAGATTTAAAATTATGTAAAATTCAGTTCATGAAGGATTGATAAATGAGCATGTGGAATTTCTACTAGATTTTTTTTCCTTGGTAGTCTGCATATATTATTCATTTTGTCTTTCTCAGTTATTACTCAGGTGTGTAGTGTGCTTATGATACCCATTTAAAATGTTTTTAGCAGCTGCATATGTATCTTGTCTATAACATTTGGTGGAAAAAATTGGTTCCAAGTATTTTAGGCACTCACTGAAATGGCTTATTTTGTGTGCTTTACGTACAGTTCTGCTATGGGTGGCAAAATGAGTAAAAGGACAGTGCAAAGGTGAAGATTCTCAATTCAGTAATTCAGAATTGAGGGTTGTACTTGCTTCTGTGATAAGTCTTTCTTAAATGCTGTTTGCACTATACAAAGTATATTTTTGAAAGAAGCAGAGTGCAGGTTAACACACGACTAATAACTGGTTTTGCTTTCACAAAAGGTCTCTTAGCTTTGGATTTCGAAGTGGGGTTTTTAGAGGAATATGTATATGTTTCTCTCTCATAGGTGAGGACCTGGAATGATGGTTAGCACAGAAGAGTGGATAGGTGATTAACCAGGGCCAGGGAACTGAACTCAAATGTTTCCTTAGTGCCTTCTTCAAACCTCTAGATGGAAATGAGATGTTAATGGTGAGACATTTCCTCCTCCTGCTTTTAATAGATCTCTGTTGCTTGCGGAGCTTGAGAAGGAAGAGAAAGAAAAGGACTGGTATTATGCCCAGCTTCAGAACCTGACTAAGAGGATTGATAGTCTCCCACTTACTGAAAATGTGAGTACCTTCTGAGTGCTTGGTGAAGTGTCTGTTGCTACAGTCTCTGTTTAGATGCTGCAGGTATTTTGTGAATTTGGTGGCATTCTCTACTATCACTATAGTTCAGATTTTTTTTTATTCAGTATGTAATAACACCTTAGCCTAAATAATGCATTTTTCACACAAAATTTTACACATCAAAATTCATACGTATCAGTATAATGTTTGTGGAAAGAGAGGAGCATTAAAAGTCATTATGACAAATTAATTGCATGTCAGTACACTTCCTTAACTCTGTTCCCCCCTGTTCTCTCGTTCAGTGAATTTTTCTAATTCTGAGAGTAATATTAGCGTAAGACAATGTACACAGGACCTGTTAGTTCACAGCAATCAGTGATTCTATAGCCTATGCAGGTGTTGCTGTAAGCTTTTACCTTGGCACCTCCAAACTATTTACAGTCAAATCACTGTTATCTGGGATAAAGAAGATGTCTGATGTCTCACATGATGTAGGATTTCCTGTCAGATGTCAGCAGTGTGGATGTATTTGCAGTGCATTCCTTCACACATAGAGTTGGGAACATAGAGTTGAGAGAGTCACACCTGATGAAGGATCAGTCAGCCTTCTGGAAATGGAAACAGACAACAGAAACACTTTTTCGGTGGGCAGAAGTAATGCTGAGTCTTAGCAGAGCAGCAGAACCAAGGAGAAGGCCTGAAAAAGCTTTTGAGGAAGTGCAACCCATTCTCAAAGCATTGTCAGCTGTATCTATGTCACTTTGTTGTAGGTTTCAAGGTTGTCTCCCCTGTTCCATAGATAATGAATTCACTTAGCTGCTCTTAGGATTAGAATTCATTACTTAACATCTCCACTAAAGGCCTTTTGTGGCATTTTATGTCTATTACTACTTAGTACAGATGCAGCAAAATGATGGGTCCCATTTGGTGCTTGCAGATGATTGTCTCATTTTGACTTTCTGAATTGACCTTGGTGAAGTCTTCTGGAAGGACTGCTCTTAGAGACTCATTTATTTACAGACTGAACAATTGCCCAAAACCAGTGAAGAGCTTTGCTCCTGCCTCGAAATTTCTTTTAGTTCAAAAGTCTTCCCTTAGGCTGTATTACTGCTCCTGGGTTTAACACTTGTGCTCTTTTCGCATGGTAGTTAAAAATAAAGTAAATAACAGCAGTATGAATGCCATCACTGTGTGCAATAGCTTAATACTTCTGAATATTTTTGAAAATTCCAATTCAGATGGCACATATCACAATTCTATTGGTAGCAGCCAGATGTTCCTGTAAGGAATGATACTTTCTCAATGCTTATTTATTATATTTAGTCATTTGACAAAACTTGAGTGTAGTCTGCTGGTTGAACATCGTGTTCTTGTTTTTCATAACACAGTTGTGTTTTAAGAATGTATTACTATGTTCTGTTTGTTTTTGAAATTTGTTGTAGAAAAGTAATTGTTCTGCTTTTTGTTCTGAGAAAATACATTGTTTACATGAATGTTATTTGTTAAAATGCCTTCCCTGTACTCTGGTTTCAGTTCTCCTTGCAAACAGATATGACCAGAAGGCAGCTGGAGTACGAGGCCAGGCAAATCAGAGCTGCAATGGAAGAACAACTGGGCACTTGTCAGGACATGGAGAAGCGAGCACAGGTAGAGTTTGTCTTTCACCGTTAGAAGCAAGGGAAAAGGTTTTCCGGCATATTTATTAAATTATTGGTAATTGTATCTTTGAACTGTGTGTAAACACAGCACATAGTTAGCCTTTCAAATAAAAAAATAGGAATCAGGACATAGGAAATAATTGCTTGGCAAAAAGTACCCTCATCTGCCTATTGTAAATAAGGCTTTTGATTCAGCAGGTGTAGACAATTTATTCAAGAGAAAATACTTTTTAATGATAATTTTCTTACAATTTACTACCATTTTAGCTTCAGAAAAGCCAGTGTATTTGCAACTGCTTTATTCTGCATCTTTTTGCTGGGTTTCGTCATGCTTGTAAGTTCAGAATAAAATTCAGGTACTGATTCTTAAGTTTCTTTAGCAAGAAAAGATGTATCCAGGGATAATATTTTCAAACAAGGTGTTCAAGTAAAAAGTAATTTGCATACATATCTGGAAGTTGTTTACTCTCACCAAGAGTTGTTTTGCATTCGTGATGAGGATATGCACATATCTAACCACATGGCACACCCATTTGGAAGTATAAATCAGAATGTAATCATGTGCAAATCATAAATTAAATAATCAGTTGGCTGCTGGTTATAAAAAATAATCCCCTGTAGTAGAAAAGGAACAATTTGAATTATTTATTACCATTTATTTATAGGCGTATTAAAAAAACCAACTTAGTTAGATTTGGGGGTTTTAGAGTGAATGTGACAATAATCAGTATTTTCAATACAATGTTGTTTTAGGCTCTATCTCCCTCGCTAGGTTGACTCAACACAAAATTTTGCTACATGAGAAACATTTCTAATTCGGTTTCACATTTAAGTTAAAGCAGCTGTTCTGATTACAAGAGGTAATCAGAACAGCTGCTTTAAACTTTAAAGTGAGTAATCTAGTAGGACCTTTCCATTTCCTACAGTTAAAAGTACTCAGCCAAAGACATGCCCTGCAGCTTTCGAGTTATGTGTGCAGGGCTGGACAGGGATTTTTCTGTGCTGATGTTCTCAGACAGGCCCAAGTTCAGTCTGCTTAGAGTCACTGTTTCTGATCTGGGAGTTGTAGGGCTGTTATCAAGGTTTATCCGCAGGTGTGATGCCCCCCACAGATTCAGCTGTGCAGTTTGTCTCAGCCTGTCCTGAGTGAAAGTCCTGCACAGCAAAACTGGGAAACTTCTGCTGATGTTAACAGTCTTAAGTTAGAGGAAGGTGAATTAAGCTAAACAGGCAGGCTAGAGTGCTGGCAGCATTCTAAATGCACTCAGACAGGGATCGAAAGAAATTGTTCAGACACACAACTTGGATGTAGTTAGGTCACTGTATGGAAGCAATCAAGCTGACCCTGAATTTGCTTCTTCCCTGACTGTTGGGGGATTTTAAATTTGGTGGGCAGAAGAATGCTGCCAAGATGATGTTGAAATGTTTTATGGGTTTCTAAATTAATGTTTGACATGGAGTTTGCAGAGCTGTTTCACTCTGTCTCTGTATCTGTGTAACACTGACATACTTGCAGAAATTATGGTGCCTATCGTGATTACATGAAGGTTATTGAATACAAAGTAACTACTGCTGCATGTGTTTCTTGTGAATTTAACTGGTAATTCCCCTTGGTTTCATTCTGTCAAGGACCAGTGCCAAAAGTGTGTAGAAGCTCACTGATGTACGAATATGTAAGAGCACTTTCTGCATTATTGCACTGTGATCTTTAAATGTGCAAAATGAAACGTTTGTATTTGGCGAGGATATTCAACGTGGTAGTTTTACCATTTTCTTTCTGCTCAGTATTTTTTCTGCCCAAACTGATTGGAATACACAATACTATGCAAAATGTAGGCTGAAGGAAGGGAACATTCCAGCTACATAAAGGCTGGCATTGCAGACATCTCTGAATTAAGTGTCCCAGTGATTATTCTGTGAGAGAGCTGGTAAGCTGCAATTGCCCAAGCAGTCGTTGCACTTTTCTGTAGCTGTCCTTTCTCATAGGCCTTGAAAAAATGGCTTTCTCCCATTTCTTTGTCTGGCATGATTTGATTTTGTTTCCTTCTGAAGCAACTTAACTCACATCAGCTCACTGTTGATGTCTTTTAATGAAGATTGCTCACAAGCAGGTGCCCAGCAGTTTTTCAGAAAGATGGATAAGAAGCCTGTTGGCAATTTATTTCAGCTAGTTTAGGGATTTACACTAACTTGTAAACTTGTAACTATTTTCTGAAGCTGGTCATTTTGCATAGCAGCACTTACTTGAAAAAAAGAAAATAGCATTCTTAGCCTTGTTTTATTTTTACTATTCAAAGATTGTCGCTGATATATTTAGTAATAAGTAGAAGCAAACTTAATTTCTGTAAGATATATTAAAAAATACTTCAATTCTAAGACTGAATTCATGTTCACATAGAATTTATTTTTCCTTCAAGTCAGAACAAAAAAGATCTAATTTTTTTGAGTTAAAGGGTTCCTTAAAATCTTAAGTGAAATTACCATTCTTACAAGAATTTATCCGAAGATCTTTAAAAGTTTGCTAAAACAGCAGACCACTAAAGATACAAGAAGATTTAAATCTTGGAGTTTCACACAGATAAACATTTCAGCACTGTTACATTTATACAGTAGTCCTGTATGTACACCAAGCCATTAATGCATTGGTCTATTATATATGTTTATTTTGGAAAAAAAAAAACCCCAACCAAACAAAAAAGACAGATGATATTTTTAAAATGAAATGCTACTCCTTATTTTCGTTTTCTATATAGTGATTGTTTTTCTGTCACTGTGAGTGTGGGGGAATTTTGATTTTGTTTTGTTAAAAACCTTACTGGGGCAGAGAAAGCCAAATAATGTGTAACTTCAAATGTAAAGTTACTTTATACAATTATTTTATGTTAATAAAAATTACAAGCAAACATAACAATAAATGGAAAAGTAGTATGAGCAGATAGAAATCAAAGGTGATATTTCTCAAGTAGGTTCTAAAAATAAAAACATAGCTGTTGCTTGTTCTGTTGTGTATCTCAGACTTTTGCCCATTCGCCATTAGCTCTACCTCTTTATGGCAAGAAATGCATTCCTTTTTTCTGCTTCTGCAGTGTTTGGCACAAAATAATTAGCTCCCTGGTTTCCCTGTAATACAAAAAAATAATTAGAAGAATGATCTGATGTTTAAATCTCTGGACTAAAATGGAAAAGGGCGGATAGAATTACAGTCCCTTTGGAGAACTCAGTCAGTAATAATACTTGGCAAATCATGCAGTATTTAATTGTTTTCACCTGCACAAATTTTTTTTCCTCTGTTTAGGTGCCTATGTAAAGATACTGAGATTTTCTTGATGCCCTTTATTGGACACATTGCTGGTCACACAGAAACTCAATTTACAGGAAATTTTGGGGAGACCTGCATCTTTTGCGTGCTTAAAGAGGACCTGTAAGAAACTTTTTAGCAGAAATAGTGATAGAAGAGGTAATGGCTTTAAATTCATGGAGGGTTGATTCAGATTAGGTGTAAGGTAGAAGTGTTCTACGGTGGGAGTGGTGAAACACTGGAAGAGGTTGCCAAGAGGCAGCAGGGGCCCCGTCCCTGGAAACATTCAGGGTCAGACAAGGCTTTCAGCAACACGATTTACTTGAAGATGTTCCTGCCCTTGTCAGGGAGTTTCAAATAGATGAAGTTCCAAGGTCCCTTGCAACTCAGATTATTCTGTAATTCTATAAAATTCAAGTTTAATTCTTAAGGAGAATGAGAGACTTATTTTGTAAGTCATGCATCATGTCACCAATGTCTAGATATTCACAGAGATTTTTTTTATTGCATTTCTAATACTTAAAATTTTCTTAAACCAGGAGCAAAGGGTGCGATAAATTATGTTTGCCTCTGTGCTGAAGCTTTTATGTGTTTTTCAATAATTTGCTTTACAAATCAAATTTATAGCTTAAGGTTGTTTCCGACTCTACTGAATGTTGATGCTTATGGTGCTTTTCCCACAGCTGCTTCTGATGTGTGTTTCAGTAATTTGTATTTTGTGGTTGTGTTTTCTTTTGTATTTCTAAATTTTCTAGATAGCATTGGTTTTTTGTTGCATGTTCCTCTTTTGGCATTAGCACCTTTTGAAAGTTCATCTTATTTCCATTTTCAGATTATAAATGTGTCAAATAAGGTTGGTTATAATGCTGATCTTTGCAATGTCCACTAGATTGCTTTTCTAGTATAGCACTGTAAATGTTAATCAAGTAAAGGCATCAGAACTTTTTTCGTCAATATGTCCATTTTATTAATCTAGCCATGGCACAAAAAAAAATACTGTTTAATCAGTTTGGTCTTCTGCCCACATTTAAAGTCCAATAATGTGAATTTATTAACTTATCAAGCTCATGCACTTACTGTTTTACAGACTGATAATGCATCCTGTGCTTCACTGTACAATTTGTGGAGTACATGTATCCTGTTACATTTGGAGTCTCTTAACATTCCCTTTTCTAACCACAGAATGGTTGCAGTGGGAAATGAGTAGCAATATGCCTGTAAAAGACTGATTCAGAGATGTCTGTAAAATCCCAGATAAGCCACAGAAGCAGTATGCAGATTATTTTTTTTTTATATACTGAGCCTGTTAAATTCTTTGATATTTGTAGGAGTCAAATCTCAGAGGCTGGCCATAAGCAAAATTCTCAAATCAATATAGCAACTGAATATAACAGAAATCTGTCAGGGTCTCATACCTTCAAAGACACTCTGCAGATAAAAATATCTCTCAGAGCTCTATTAAGACAAGTAGAATTCTCTTATTTGACATAAAAGTGAAATAATTTACTAAAGATCTGCATAAAATGTCAATTTCAGAAACAGTAATATTGTGCAAGTTAAAGGGGAACATTTTTTAATACCTAAATGTGTGCTGTGTGACGACCTATTACATCCAATGGGTATTCAATGTTATTAAAACCCTAACTACTCACTAATGTTTTGAATGCTTGCAATCATTCCTTTCATTATGAAGAATACTTGAATTACTGCATGTAGTACCTGCTGCATGTAGCTACTGAAGTAGGTTTGTTTTGTAGTCAGCAGTATTTGCCAAGAACCCTTCATGCTGCCACTCTGTACAGTAAGAAAAAGGAGGTTTTGAACAAAATCACACGTGAAAATCCATTCATTTCAGGCAAGGGTGGCCAGAATTCAACAAATAGAGAAGGACATTCTTCGTATACGACAGCTCCTGCAATCACAAGCAGCAGAAGCAGAGGTTAGTGAGCAATAATTTGCCTTTTTTTTATTGTGGTATGTATATTTGCTCTAAAAAACCCAGAATATTTGAATAAAGTGGTAGGCAGGATTATTCCCATCAAATGTTGATGTCACAATTAATCAAGTAGTAGATATTCTTGACTGTTACTTGCCCTGTTTCTAATGAACTGAGGATGGAATACTTGGATTAGTCTTCATACTACTGTGGAGCTTCAATCATGTGTAAGTTAAAAGTTCAGCTTGAAATTTCAGTAAAAAATTCAATGTGCTGTGTGCTTATAAAGGCTGAGTCCTGGTTTTTGAAATAATTAAAACAATCAGTTCTACATGCCTTTCTAATTATGAATCTCTGATAAGCACCTTCATGGTTTGCTTGTCTTAAAGAGATAAGATGTTAAAAAAGGATGAATAGAGCTTCTGTCAGACTTCATTATAGGAGCCTGGTATATTTTTAGTGTTTAAGTACAGGGTTCTATATTAAGAAATGCAGGATGTTTCCTGTAAATTACAAAGTCCATAGCAGTAATTGCTATTAGCAAAAACTGCTCTCGTTGTGGAAATTCACTTAGAATGTCAACTCCATTTCTTGTACTGATAAATTAAATTGTGTGTTTGACATGAATATTTTATGACTTGTCTTCACCCAAAATAACTACAGGAAAAGCTCAGAGCATCATTTGGATCACAGAAGGATATATATTTTTCCTTTTTGTAAAATACTGGTTTCATATTTCCAGGATTTGGGGGGACATCAGTTCTTATAAGTGATACAAACTGTAGTGTGTGAAATTAAAGTTGCCTGGTATGTTGACATGAGTCAGTCCAGGTGTTCATAGGTATTGACAGGATCTCCCTGAGCCTTCTCTTTCTCTTGCTGAACAGTCTCAGTTCTCTCAGCCTCTCTGTGTGCGGGAGATGCTCAGGACCCTTAAGGACTGCTGTAGCCTGCACAGGATTTGTTTCAGTGAATCCCCTGTAAACCCGTCGGGGCAGGCCTGAACAGGACTTTGGATGCTAAGTGGAGGGGAAGGGCCAGCTCCCTGGCCCTGCTGGCAATATGCCCCTCACTGCAGCACAGGACACTGTTGGACTTTTTGCCACAAGGCCTTTGAAAGAATGGCCCCCCAGGACCTCCAGGTGCTTCCCAGCTGAACAGCCTGTGCTGGTGCCTGGGGTTGTTCCCTCACAGGTGCAGGACTTTGCACTCCCTTTCTTGAAGAGCTTGAGCTTCCCCTCAGCCCATTCCTCCCACCTGTCCATGTCCTTCTGGAAGGCAGCTGAACCCTGTGCTGTATCAGCTTCTCCAACTTGGGGAGAGTGTACTGTGTCCCAGCAGGCAGATATTGGACATTATTGGTCTCAGTATTCTAACTCTGGCTTTCCTCCACCTGTACTTTGTGCTACTAATTGCAACCCCCTGATTCCCAGCTATTCCAGCAGTTTCCAGTCCACATCCCTGTGCCCTCACCTCCTGCTTGCTCCCCAAGCAGTGGTGCAGGGACGTGCCAGAGAGCAGCACCCAGCTGTGCCCATTGCCCAGCACAGCTTTGGGAGCTTTTCCTGCAAGGCAGCTCTGCTGCACCTTGTTCTTCCTTGCATACCTTTGTCCAAGGACGTTCCTCCTATCTCAGCCATGTGCACCAGCCAGGACTCCTGCCTTACCAGCCCTACCCTTTGTCCCCTGTAATTTTAGGTGTAAAGTTCTCTCTGCCTGATTGACCGGC
>VXBQ01000410.1:43033-69179 GCA_013400175.1 Phainopepla nitens | reverse complement strand
TTGCCCCATATGGTCAGATAGATCCTGTCTCCAGAGTGTTTATCTTTTACTCTGTTTGGAAAAAAAACCAGTATTTTGAACTTACTTGAGCTCAGGGACTCAAACAGCATTGATATGCAGCTACAGAAAAAAGTTCTTAGCTCTTCACTCCTTCCACCAAATCATTTGGCTGCTTCATACACTGAAGGTGTGATACATTGAAATTTATGTATGATGTGTCTTATCTGGAAAATGTTTCAATATCTGGTTGCAAAATTACATGTTTTAGGACAGAGTTATGAGGGTGCTGATGGTGATAAAGGAGGTAGTCTCTATGCTCACTCTAATACTTTATAGTGTGTTGTAATAATTTCCAAGTGATGACCATCTCCTGCACAGAACAGCTAGATCTAATTCTGAAGTTGTCTGGTGGTGCAGTCACACTGCAAAGTCCATATAACTGAAAAACAAAAACACGAGACATTTTTTATATTTTTATCCTGTACCTGATACTGTTACTGAACAAGTATATTTCTTTAAGAAGATGTGTTTGTAGCAGTGGGAAAGTGCTAGAAAATTCTTTTAACTTTAGCACAATAGTGTTTGATCCCTATATTTGTTGTTAATGCTTAGTTTTGTACCATACAGTGCTTAGTACAAATGCCAGAGATTAGTGTGGCCTTGTGTTAATAACTCCCTACATCTGTGACTAATAAGCTGTGTTTCAACTAATGCTTCCTTATTTACTTACATCAGTAATTAATACATACTAGCTGATATCTTAGTTTTGAGAACAAGGATTGTGTGTGACAGCAGAGGATGATAAGAGAAGTACCTTATGGCCTGATCACATATTTGAGATACTCTCAAGGAGAAAAGATGCATCACAAGATCTGAACTGTATCCAGATAAGTCCGTGGAAATAATTAGCATATATGCATGTATTCAGGAAATGTGATGAATATGAATTCGTTTCAGGAATATAGCCTAGTCTGTTAGTCTGTTACTGAGCATGCTTCGAGGAGAATTCCCCATGCATTCAGCACTAGTAATAAAGAAATCGCTTTCTAACCTGGTAAATTGGCTGGACAGTTTATCTCCTGTTTTTCAGTGCCAGTAACCAAATTGAATGTGCTCCTTATGTTATAAAGATCTGGTAACGAGAATAAATATCACAGCATGTCTGCTGATATACTAGGCCCTGTGGTGATGCCAGTCATCTTGGAATCCAAGTGCAATATATCTTGAAGAGTAAGACCAAATAGAATGCTGTAACATAAAATCAGCTTTTGGAAATCAGTGAGCAGAGAAAATTCTCACATTTTATCACGTTTTTAAGGTTTGGCAAATTGCTAACTCTGATGAATGATTCTAGAAAAAATTGAAGTAATTTACCTGCAAGTGGTGGTATCTTCATCCACTGTAGAGTTTAGACCTGTCCAAAAAGAATTTTTGGCTCTTGGGTACAATATGAAATTATTGAAAAGGAAAAAGGAAATTCTTGGCAGTAGTGGTACAGGCCATTCTTTCATAATATCTGTTACTTGAAATATGCGAAGTACTTCCATTAGGTAGTGTTGCTGTAGATAGAACATAAAGGATTTTTTTCTTCCTGATACTATGCTCAGCAGGTTTTTAACTGTGATGGATAGGAGCATTCTCAAAGATTTGACTCACAGGACTTTCTTTTGTCTTCTAATCAACTGTACCAAAATTATTTCTTACAGTTTCTCAGTTTCATTTGTTGCATTTTCCATTTCTTTTATATGTCTTACTTATACATGTATGTATATTGTATTTAATATGTAGTAATGGCAATTCCTAATGAATATGTAAGTGTCTGCTTTGGCAACTCAGGTTGACAAAATATTAGATAAATTATTTGTAATTGACTTTCTTAGCTGAAATAGTCAAGGTCTACTGTGCTACCTAGAGTTTATCATTTTCTACCAATAAATACATGGAAATTAATAATTGATAGTGATAGTTCTTGCTGACTTCAGAAACACTTAGAAAATTGTGGCAAATGCAATGGAAGGAGCAGCTTCGTGTCCATGTAATCGGCACATGCAGTCTCCCACAATTTTGCGGCAAGAGCAAACAAGTGAACTCTGTCAAACTGACTTTCATGGTCTGATGCCAGAATTCAGCAATGACAGAGGTTACAAACCCAGCTTAGGCCTCCTTCAAAAGTCATGCCTCAAAACAAGTGGTGCAGTTTAACCCAGGGGACCTGAGTGCCATTCTCTGATAGATGTGCCTCATGTAGGGCTTACAGAGCCTGCTGCTGTTCACATGCTCGGGTTCTTTGCTAACGTGGTTGGTAGCTTCTGTGTTTTCTTCCACAGGTCCTGTGTTCAGAGTTGAAAGGCACCATGAAGAGGGGACATACTTTCAGTGGTTATTTTGCCTAACCATTACTCTGCAGTCTGTTAGATGAATATTAATTTATTTACTGTAATACTGTATCTATACAAAAATATATTTACATTATCCATGTGCATGGATATGTGCTATTTTCGTATAGAATAAATAAGTATGTTTAATCACTTTTATATATAATACGTATTTGTATAAATATTCAGTTTTCACCTAATAACCTGCTTTCTGCTGCCTATGTTGTTATTAACTCCTTTGTGCTAGTCTGCATGAAGAGGACAGTTCACTTTAAATTACTTCAGTGGCTGAAGTGGTAGGGAGTCTTCACTAAGAACTTGCAGATTTGAAATTCAAGTCCAGCTGGTAACTCATGTGACAGTAAAGGGTTTGCATGTTGCAAGCATGTTCTGCATTTCAAGTTAGATAAACCCTGCTAGTAACTGTTAAAAATTGCCTTGTAAATTAATTGTGTGTAGAGTTGACTACTTTTTGTATTGGCATATTCTTGGGAGTGCTTAGGGGGAATGGGAAGGCATCGCATTCATAAATAGCATGTAGCAAACAAATGCATGTTAAAAGGAGTGTTAAAGAAGAGCAGAAACTTTTCTTGTCAGGGAATGAAGTCCCCTTGTGTCTGTGCTCTGGATATAGCAGAACTATTGGATAGATATACCCCATTTTCACCACGCTGCCCCAACCCCACGAGTGTTCTTGGAAGAGGAATATTATTCCCCCTCAGATAATCCAGTGGGTCAGAGCCCTGCTAAGGAACTGTTCAGATTTTTCACCTCTAGGCATGTTCAGTACTGCTTTCTTCAGCGGATTTAAAAAGTCATTTAGTGACTGGAAAATTCTTATCAAATTATACTGGACGCTTAGATACAGATTTTTGTCAAACTCATAGTTGCATTTTATCCAAGACTGAATGTGCTGTGAGATGGGAAATCAGCATTATACTGAATTCGCCTCATGTACGGCAAGGCCTGATCTTGACTGGGTGTCCCGCTCTTGTACTGGGAACCAAAGTTTCTTCAGTTACTGTATGAGCATCGATAGCAGTTTCATTTCACACATAGTGACAGAGAGGGTGAAAAACCAGAGATCAGATTTTAGAAAGTAGTAGCTCTGTGTGTCCTAAAATACTTTGAGATTTGCTTTGTGGCTTACTCATTTTCCATAAGTGAAGATCCAATGTCAAGGAATTTGTTACCTATAGTTGTTTACAATTTTCTCATATTACTAGTTTGTGTAATATCCTACATTTTTGACATAACTTATTCCTTTAATTAAACTATATTTACACTTGTTTCTTCCTAAGTTATCACTTCACATGCTGATTACTGGTTTCTGAAGCTCTGCTCAATGTTAAGTGAGACTCTTCTGTCTTAGATAAAAAAACAGAGTTATTTATGCCAGTGATACTGTATGAATTTAATTACTGAGAGTATCCAAAGATGTTTCAGGATTGAAGAGAGGTATTGCTAAAAGTCAGAGATAAATATCCTTAAAAGCAAGATGAGGCAGACTGTGCTATCCTAGGCTGTGTAGCTCAAGAACATTGCAGAGCCATATAGAAACTGCATGATTATACCATATGTAGCTAAACAAATATAAGATTTGTGTTGTCTGTTAGGTAGTAAGATAAAATAAGTGTTGTCTGTTAGGTAGTAGCCTCTCAGTCTGTGAAATGAAGCTTGGCAACAAAAACAATTACTTAGAAAATAATCTTGCTTTCAACTCCGGACTTCAGCCATTTCCATGGATTATTCGTGTCTTTCTGAAAATCTGAAATGTTTTAAACACATTAATAGATGATGTTTGATACTTCACATATTTCATAACTGCTCATTTAAATGCCTGTCAGCTGCAGGGAGACCAGTTTAATTTTTATGTAGATGTATAAAAATCTGTTTTCCTTAAGGAACTGAAACCTGTCTCTACCAGCTTGCCACGTCAGTTGAATTTATTCTGACAAAATTTTAGATGGATCAGTTTCAGGCTGTATAAATTTCTTTCCCATCAAAGTGATAATTCCTGCACTGTTTGTCCTTGACATTTAGAAGGATTCTTATAGTACAGATATCCTTCTGTGCAAGCAGAAATTATTCATCTTTGAACGTGCAGCCTAATTGAACAGTGCTGGCCGTGGTCCCCAGTAGAAGCAGGGATCACGTGGCTGAGCAGAGCAGACAGCTGTTTGCTCCAACTCTGTTACATTTCTGATAGGGATGTGAGCACAGCTGGTGGAAAATGGTGCTGCTGTGTGTCACAGCGGATCCTTTGTCTTGCAGGGCTGTAATCCTCAGAGGAAATGCTTCTCTTTCATCTCACAGTTTTTGAAGGCGCTTGGTCTCGGCTGTTAATTTTTGAGGCTCAGGGTTATGAAATGCAAAGTGCTGCTCAGTGGCTTCCTGACTGATGCGCTTACACCCAAGAAAGCTTTGAATGGTAAATTGTACGTCGTTTCTGTTTGTAATATCATAAACTCTTATATTAACAGAGAGCACCTCAAAGCAAGCATGAGTCAGGCTCTCATGATACAGAGAGGCAGAATGAAGGTCAAGGAGCAGCAGAAATCAGCGTGCCAACCAGCAGTACTGGTCAGGTAAATATTTTGCTTGTTTTAATATAACTTAATATTTGAGGCATATGATGATTACATGTTGGTATTTAACTGTGTTTGCATGCCTACTCATTTAAAAAAATGTATGTCTTTCTTCTTTTCATCTCTATCTAGGAAATTTCGTGGATTTACTGGAAGGAAGTGTTTTAATAAACAGAAGTATAAATATTGACTAATGCAGGGAGCATTTTTCTTTTGTTTAAATGATTAATGAGCCTGTGGGTGTGAAAGAGATTGCAAGAACGACTACAGAAAATGTATTTCATTGTAGGCGAATTGTAATATAAGACATGTTAGTAAATTATGGAAAATTGTTCTAATTTTCATTTTAGAAATTACCACTGAGATATTGGTGATTTTTTTAAAAAAAAGAAGTAAATGACAGGTTTATCATTAGTATTTCTTTAATACTGTATTACCTAAAGCTTTGAAACTGAAGCATCAATGAGATAATATCCTGAAAGTTGGCTGAAAGGTTATTTAAATGCTTCTAAATAATTTTTCATTGCTGTTCCTCCTTTTATTACTGAAATACATTAGTGGATTATTTTGAGGTATACAGTAAATTCTTTACTTGTCTTCTAAAACCAATATTTATCAATATGTATTACTTCTCTCTTTGGCTAAAAATACTTTATTTACCATTATTATTTCCTTCATGACTTCCAACTGTAGCTTAGACATTCCCACTAGTAATTTGGATTTTTAAAACTTCACACTACAGATTTAATAGCTGAATTCATATACAAGATATTTTTGTTACTCCAGGGAAGTAGAATTATTTAAATATTTCCAAAAGTGTCTTGTAGAAGATTTATCAGAAAGAATTGTGGTTTGGCTGGAATATTTCACTTGATTAAACATTAAGCACAGCCCATAATTTTGCTTTTGAAATACATTTGATCACCATTTGGAATTAAATTCTATCATCCATATCTTTTTGAGGTTCATACTCTTAATTCTTATGATAGCTTATTGTTTGGGAAGAAAATAGTTCACTGCTGCTTTGGGGCTGAAAGCATAATGTATTTAAATAATTGATGCATTGTTGCTCTACCATCCATCTTCAGAGAATGAATTAGGAGTTTTTCCTGGACAATGTATTTTATAGAGAAGGAAGGAAGAAGGGATCTTGGCAGACTTATGCAAATGGAAGATCCATTTATAATTCAGTTGAGGCCTTAACGTTGAGTATTTGTGCAGTTTTGACCTTTGCCTTGTAAAAATGTATAAAACATGGATGTTCCTTCCTCCTGATGAGGGACAGAGCCAGGGCACTGTATCTCTGTTAAAACAGCCATCTGGGGATTATTTGATTTCAGTGCAAGTCCAGACAGAGAAGGTTTATTGGATTGGGCATAACATTTATTTCTGATAAACCAGCTCAGGATACTTAGAGCAATCACCATTCAGTGGGATGGGAAAAAAAAGAAAGTTTTCACCAAATTATTTGGTTCTAATTGATTTTTGTGGTGTTAATTGAATCCAGGATTTTTCACTATTCAGGTGTGTCCTTTTCAGCACTATCTTTCAGCTGTCTTTTCCATTGCACTCACTGTTCTCCCACTGAAGTAAAATTTTGTTTATAGCTTCGTTTTGCAAGTTATATAAAGGAATTTGTTGAGATTGTCCGTCTTACTAAGAAAATATGTCAAAAAACAGGGAAAATGACTCAACTGGCATGGTAAATAGCAGGGTAAAACAATGAGCAAAAGACAGTGCAGTATAAAAGACGGAAACAAGATGAAATAGGAAAAGATTCTGAAGGAGTTACTTGGGTAACTTCTACACAGGAAGGGTCCATGTAACATTTCCTTGTCATTTCCCGTTTTCTTGGATGAATGGCTCTCACCTGACATTAGTCCTTGCAAGTGATGAGAAATGTAGTTACACTTCAGCTGAGCATCCCGGCATCCCCCAGCAGCAGAGCCACATGATGGCTCTGAAGGAATTGGTTACCTGAACTGCGGCTGATACAGTCTGAGGGAAACTATAGGAAAATTTTGCTTTTTCCATCTACATACAATGGTGAATTTTAATAGATAGTGCCCCGGACTTATGTCATTTTTACGTTCTTGGATGAAAAAAATCACACTGAGCTTAACGATGGAAAATTTTGGTACATACATTATGTTGAAACTGTAATCCTCTGAATGTAGTTTGAGGAAATATGAAGGAATTGCACAGTGTAAAAATCTGGGAATTCATTCTCATATTCCTAGCACTGAACATTATTTAAGTGAATAATGGAGAAAATGTACTTCCTAAGCTTTTAGATTTTGATTTTTTTTCCCTGTAGTCAACAGAGAAAAGAAGGGTTTGTTTACATGGGAGATAGAGACTGGAATAAAAGGTGCTAATATAAATAATTCCAGTTATATTCATGTAGCATAAAATACTTCTTCTGGAACATGTATCACATTTTCTGGATTCAAATGCGATAGTGAAATGAGTATAATAATGCTAATGTGTTTAAATATTCCAGTGTAACTAGACTCTTTTCTGTCTATACAAACACTTCATTAAGTTACTCCTACCTTGTACCCACAGTCTCTTTCATCTTCATGTTTAAGATGTTGAACTGTATGAACTGCAAAATTCTTCTTTCTTTATGGAGCACATAGAAGAAACAGACATTATTACAAAGTGTGTCTTCTGTGGAGTTTTCTTCAGTGTGTTACCTATTTCTACTGAAAAAAAGAAAATTACATTAATTTTCTTTTGAAAATGATATTTTGAAAATGTTTTGCAAATTAGGCTAATAATTCCATTAACAGATTTTAGCTTTTTTAGAGAATCAGAGAAAAACTGATGACTACCTCAGGAAAAGAGTTACTGATACTAAAAGTATTCTCTAAACAAATATATATTTTTAATTTCCCAAAGCAAATGGGAATGGAGTGACATAGTAAGGGAAACTTCACAGATAGAAAGAAAACAACAGCAAATAAAAAAGTAAAGAATATGAGTGGATAAAAAGTGGCAGAAAAAGGAAAAATGTAAATACATTATCTTAATTAAAATAGGACAAAGATGCTAATAATTGAGTCTTGCTAATGCAGGTAGTAGCAAAACTAGATTCTAGAAAAATTACATCAAGCAGTGTCAGCATTATTTTGTAGCTGTCACTAAAAAAACTATGCAAGCACTTATAATTTGCTTTTGAAATGGACAAATTCAAGTAGAGTTATTCATTGCCCATATCAGTCTCTTGTTACTGGTGGATTCTTGGATACTTATTCCAGTACACTACAAAATCTGACATAAAAGTGGAGGCTGTTTTTTTCACTCTGTCGAAATTATTATTAATTTTGTTCCAAAATCCACTTCTTCTTGGTGAAAATAGTAACTATAAGTCTAGTCAGTTGAAAATATAGTTCTGTTGAGACTCAATCTCAAGAAAAAAGGGTTAATAAAACCAGGTTTAACAGTGACCTGTAAGTTGTGTCAGGGCAGAGAGGACCTAACAGAAACAGTCTGGCAGTTGATTGCTATCGGCACAACTGCAACATCAGTGCTGAAACTGAATTAGCCAGTGTTGTTCTTTGCCTCAGACTTTGTTTGAAATGAGTTGTTGTTTAAATCTGTAGGGTTCTGCTGCTCGAGTGGACCACGAGACAGCCAGTGTTATGAGCTCTGGTAGCAACTATTCTGTTCCTCGCAGACTGACAAGTCATCTGGGTACCAAGGTAACCGAAGATTACAAACCACAGGTCGCTAATGCTACATTTTTACTAATACAATAACCTCATTGTTGCTGCCAATAGTACTAATAGTATCTGAACAGTCTTGCCCATACATAGCAATATTTATTAAGTTAAAATTTTAGTATATTTTTTCAACTTTGAAAATATGCACAGAATTCTTTTTTTTTTTAACTTGTGATGATGAGTTAAGAGTTGTCACAATAAGGAACAAGCAATTCCTAGAAGTTTCTTGAATATCTAAAAACCTTGTGATGTTGCTTTATAATCAGTGATGAAAATTACCCTTTTTAAAAGCGCTTCTTTGAATACTTTTGCAGAATCCAAATCCACAAAACAGACACAGTTGCCAAGAAATTAAACAGACAAAAGGAATTTATGTAAGCCCTTTACAGCATCTGCAGATAGAACACTGCACTCAAAAATACTTATGCAGCATGAAAAGAGAGGGGAAGAAAGGGTAATTCATGAGCCACTGGATCTTATACTGCCTCTGGAATCAGCAGCAGTATGGATACTGTGGGTGCTGTGCTAAGCAGCAGCACCTGGTGGACCTGTTAATTTTGCATAGTGTTAATGATTTTGGCCTTTAAAACAGTGTTACAGAGTTGTCATTTCAGTCCCACACTGTATGCACATCCTAAATGGAGGTGGCATCAGCTGTCTGTCTGACAGTTTTCCCTGCAAACTGTAGAACTCCACAAAGTTACAAACAGTAGGAAAGCAGGAACAGGAGTGAGTGAGGAAAGATACAGGCAAAGACACAGGTTGAACAGAGTGTGCTGTGGAGTAGGAAATTACTAATATTAATAACCAAAAAGGGAAAATGGTAGAGATTCTAAATGGAGGAGCGCATTTACAGGTGTGAAAAGATATTAGTCTGTGGGGCAGTGTGCGTAACAAAAGAAACAAATAGGTTTTGGTGGGCTTTTGTTTTGGGGTTTTTTTGTGAGTTTTTTTTGTTGTTTTTTGGTGGGTTTTTTTGGTTGTTTTTTTTTTCCTATAATACATAAGCTGCAATCTGGAGGCCTGATGTGGTGGCTCCTTTATTCTCTGGCAAAAACTTTACCCTCCAAATCCAAGTAGCACTGGATTATGGCTGCCAGTTGAAACATCTGCAAAGAGATACACATAAAGCAAATTAAATTCACTGTCCTTTAAGAATCAAAGGATCTGTTTAAATGCTACATTTGGGGTTTCCCAGACCAGGAAGACAGGATGTCCAAACTGGAATGCTAGACTGTCATAGAAGTGGCTCCTATTTAAATGGGTTTTGCCATGTGACCATACAGTTTGTCAGACTCTAAGATTTGTATTGCCTCAGCAATCCTGTGGTGTTTAGAGAAGTCTGCGTTACCAGACTCTCTGTTTTGCCTGCCTGCTGCTGTTAATTTTTTTAAAACTCAGTATGTGTATTACTCTTCAGGCACGTTGGAATTGTCACTGAAGACACCAAATAAAATTATTGCTTGATAGGGTAACCAGTCAAATGGTTTGTCAAATGGTCCAAAGTCTCATTTCTTCCTTAATTGCTATGTTCTAGAGAAAAACACACACTGCTACTTTGTAATTACTTTTGATAGTTTCTTTATGTTGTGCTTTGACTTTGAATGTTCCTGTTTATCTTGGCTTTAGGAGTTTGGAGGTTTTAGACAGTATCTAAGATCATCCTCTACATCAGGTTATTCTGCTAAAAATTTGACTAGAAAAATCAAATGCATTTCTTGATTGAAAGCTGTTACTGAAGAATGAGAGGACAAACCAAATAGCGCCTTGACCACAATATTACATAAAGCCAAGGAAATCACTCAAAAATCATTATTTTTAACAAAAAAAGACTGGGTTAAATGGGTAATGCTGGGTTTTCAGGGGGTGAGTTAATTTGACAAATACTCAGTATTTTATACATACGAAGTAAGCATTTGTCTGCTTTACTGTTTTTATCCCTGTAAACTTGAAAAACTATTAATTTAACTCTTCAGTTTTGCATTTGCTCTAAATAATCTCGTCCATATAAAAGTCAGTCATTGTAAAAAAATAATTACCAGTTAATTTGAGGTATTTTAAAGGAAAGCTTTAAAATACATGTATGTTAGGTTTTTTTAAGCATGATGTAGACTATAAATAAAGTGTAATTAATTCACACAAATCATAGCTTTTTAAAGATAGATTTAATTTTGAAGGTATTTTGGTTTCCCAAAATGAAACACTTTCATTATACATTTTTTTAATCTTTTTGTACGATGGAAATCTGGAAGTCTTTGCTATTGGTTTTGTAGATTAATACAGTTACACACAGCTACCCCCCACTTCCAGCCATTTAACCACTAAATGGAATTTATTAAGATTATGAATGCTGAAGTAGTAATAGTATTTAATTACTTTTAAATAGCACAAATTTTTTCACCATGAAATAAGGGTTTTTTTTGCTCATATGTACTATTCAAATTTCGTTTCGATTTGATGTGTGTTTTTAAAACGTAACTGTATTTTTAAAATCATTTGACCTGCAGGTGGAAATGGTGTATTCATTGTTATCAATGCTTGGTACTCATGATAAAGATGACATGTCAAGAACATTGCTAGCAATGTCTAGCTCCCAGGACAGCTGCATAGCCATGCGTCAGTCTGGATGTCTTCCTCTCCTCATCCAGCTTTTACATGGCAACGATAAGGACTCTGTGTTGTTAGGAAACTCCCGTGGTAGTAAAGAGGCCCGTGCCAGAGCCAGCGCAGCGCTGCACAACATCATTCACTCCCAGCCTGATGATAAGCGAGGCAGACGAGAAATCCGTGTGCTCCATCTCTTGGAGCAGATCCGTGCTTACTGTGAAACGTGTTGGGAATGGCAGGAGGCACATGAACAAGGCATGGACCAAGACAAAAACCCAAGTAGGTTCTGCAAGCCCTATAAAAATGTTTTGAGGATATATGGAAAAAACTGAATTTACAGAAACTACAACTCTAATCTGACTTCTTGTTGAATGTATGCGAGTTTTCTTATATACATACATGTGTGTGTGTGGTTTCTTCTTTATTTAAGCTCAGCTACTTTTGGGAAATAGTATGTGTCACAGATATGACACCCTACTTAGAAGCTTTTTATTTAAATCTTAGACTTTGGTGTGCTTTCCAGATAGTAATTCTAGTTGTTTATATTTGTAATTTGTAAATTAATATTGCATATATATTCATTCTGTTTTACATTTTTATGGATAAACAATCCCAAAATGCTTTTCATGCAGATATTAGGAGATAGCATATTCCATTTGGGAGAGGGGTAGAGGGCACAAATTAAATAATCTCCATCCATCAAAATGAACCGCTATGTAGAATGTTGTATGTGAGAAATATAAATTAATACGATTTTTCTCAGGGAACAGTTAGAAAAATAGATTTAACCTTAGAGTTAGCTTAGTTGCCTCTCTGAACTGAGGGCATCCCATGAGTGCAGGTGTCTGTGGTAGGTGTGTGACTGAAATCAGGGCTGCCTTGTGCTGGGTGCAGTTCAGCAGGAGTGGGCTCTGCACAAGCAGTATCAGTACCATTTCTGCATTATCCAGAACCTAGCTCACAAAAGTATGAACTTAAAAACTTCTAGATTATGAAGCAAATGGTTTAATTAACCATTCATAAGGATACAGCACCCAAAGAAACAGAATTGATGCTACCAGAATATTCGACCATATTGATTTGTTTCACAAAGATTATTCATTTCAAAAAGTAATAAGGTAATATTTTTGCACTGCAAGTCGTGTTTCTAACTCAGCACATACATTCAGGATTCTCTCTAATTTGTTTTCAAGCATAAAATATATTTACAGTACACACTTTCTTTAGTAATAGTCGTAACTAATTGTGTGTTCGTGGATTACTGGGAAGATACAAACCTGACCAAAACTGCAGCTGATTTATTTTTAAGGTTAGATTTGCTCTGGAAAACTTATGATCTAGACAAAATCACATGGGAGGTACTAATTGTTACCTGTTTCTGGATCAGTGCCTGCTCCAGTGGATCATCAGATTTGTCCTGCAGTGTGTGTTTTGATGAAACTTTCATTTGATGAAGAACACAGACATGCAATGAATGAGCTTGGTAAGATAAGACTTGAGAAGCTAGCTAGAAACCGTGGCACTCCTTGTGCACGTCACTGCATATATGCCTTTTTTTACTAACAGTTTAAGCTATTAACAGCAATTCATTTGTGTCAGTTGTTGCCCCGTAAGTGCTGAAAGCAGTTGAAATTAACCACACCATTTCCCAGTGGATAAATTACTATGTCAGTTACTTTTTTTTCTGGCATGAATTGTGATTTTTGGAAGAGTAGTATTATTGTGGAAATATTTGCAATTTTACAAGTATTGGACTTAAAATGGAGACTACTTCCCAGGACGGGTGTTTTCCTTTGGTTGGTGTTTTAGTGGGGCTTTTTCATCCTGCATTTGTTCTTGTTTGACAGCCTGAATGTTTTTAGTCTGTGCTCAGTAAATTCCATGCATGCAGTTTTAGCAATTCGTATGTCTTTCAGAGCATTGTGGTTTCAGACATTTGAGGCTTGTTTTGTACTTAAAAATGCAATTTGTTCCTTGCTATATATGTCCTGTACTTAAAATATTAGAGTACAGATGCTATTTTTTTTTTTCTTACCTTAATCTTTTTAAAGGAGGTTTGCAGGCCATTGCTGAACTGCTGCAAGTGGATTGTGAAATGTATGGACTCACAAATGATCACTATAGTGTTACCCTAAGGAGGTATGCTGGCATGGCTCTGACAAACCTGACTTTTGGAGATGTGGCAAACAAGGTGAGAGCAGAACTGTAAACCTGCAGTAATTTCAGTTCATAGCTGTTTGAGTTACAGCTCTCAACACAGGTGATTAAAATCTCCAGGATAGGATATTGAGTCTCAACTCAAGGCAGGAGTTCCAAATACCTCTCTCATTCCATCCTGTTGCTGACAAGAGAGCACCACAAATAGAATGTTTGTGGTGGTATTGGCTCTCAAATCACTTTTGTCACTGAAAGCAAGGATTTTATCTGTTGGCCTGATTTTTTAATGAGAACTAGGTTAGTATGGCACATAGTGATTTTACAGTAATTGATTCTGAGAATGTTGAACTAAAATTTGTAATTGGGTCAAGTTTTCCGAAGTTTTCAGTTATTTAACAATACTATTACCATCTAATGAAATTTTCAAACCTCTTCAGGCTAGAGCTTGCTTTTAAATATCTGGAGCATATCTGGATCAGACTGGGCACTACTTCAATCACTATTAGAGAAAATTGGTTCCCCTAATTTCTGACAAGGACATGTCTTTAAAAGGCTAGAAACTTCCAATAGATTTTTGCCCCAAAGTTTGCCAGCCTGTTGATTTAAAAAAAACTCCATACTGAAGACTTACGTTTCTGCTCTAGAGGGAAGACATTTCAGCAGTGTATGGAAATAACAGATTTCAGAGAACGTGGGATTTGTTCTCTGACTAGGCAGTAGGTAGCAATACATTGCTGGCTCACTGGGATTTTTATCTGGTGCAAAGGAAAGAAGGCTTCTAAGGTAGAAAAGGTCCAGATCATATCCTAGAACTGCTGTAAAAAAATAAAAAATTTTAGCACAATTTTACCACTTATGTATTGAAACTGATAGCTGTGCTGAAATTTGTAGCCGTTATAAACCAAGTATTTATTGTTGACCACATATTTACTATGCAACTTAGATATGATTTGCTTAAAATATCAAAACATTGTGCAGAAGCAGCCATCTAACCTGCTGTTTAATACTGCTCACTTTCTTTTTTCTCCTGATTTCTACCAGGCTACATTATGTTCCATGAAGGGCTGCATGAGAGCTCTTGTAGCCCAGCTGAAATCTGAAAGTGAAGACTTACAGCAGGTAAAGCTCTTTTAAGATAAACTATTTCTTTTGGTTTTTTGTCTGCCTTAACTTTGATGCAAAATTTTTCTCATTTCATGTATTTATACTAATTTCATTTATTAGGAAGTGCATTCTTCTTGTAAAGTATTCTTATGTGTGGGGTCATGTTCTGGGATTTTTTGTGGTTTGGGGTTTTTTTTTTTATCATAATGCATGGGCTGTAAATCTTATTTTTATGACCCTGATCTGTTATTGTCTGTTCTAATGGGTCCTGCTGTGTAAGGAAACAGCCTTACAAACTGAAAATAAATCCTTAGTGCTTAGGAAGTGCTTAGGGTAATCCTCAGTGCTGAGAGAGCAGAACTGTAGGAACTTACGTAAAATGATTAAATATTAAATTATAATCAACTTTAATTAATGTTTATTGCATACAAAATGAAACAGCTCTTTAAAAGAAAACCTCTCTTTTCCTTGCAGTCTGAGTGAATCACCAGATAAAAGAATAATTTTAAATTAAATTGACCTTATTTCTTAAAATGCTGTTAACAAAATATTCTCTCCTTAACAGGAGGAGCTCGCTAGTTACAATTGAGGAAATACTAGAATTACAATAGAGGTTATTGAATAAATTCTGTGATGTGGGATTAGGACAGGTCTTCTTGAAAAGACAGTCACAGCCCCATGGACCCTCTGACCTCTGGGATGTCTCCCGCCACTGTCACCTAGACACTACACACACACACAGAGTACTAAGTCCTCCACTCAGGACAAGTTATAAATGGGATTTAGTTAAGAATATGGAAGTGAGTGTACTCAAAAGGCATGTCCAGACAATTGTATCAGACAGTCAGCTATTCAGATATCACTGTGCTAAAAAGATCACCTCAGTCTATCTGTTTTCCTGCCTTCGAAACCTGTGGGTCCTGCCATTGTGCAGTAAGTGTTCTACAGTTCCAGAATGCTCTTCCCCTGGATCCCACAAAGTGTCCCAGATCCCCAGTTCAAAAGGGGCAGAGAGCTGCACCCTTTGACTCCCCTGAGTGTCACAGCTGGGCCATGGGGTGGTGAGTCCCCTGGGAGAGTCCTGGGAAGAGCCTGGACAGAGCAGAGTTGCCACCTGGCTTTGGGCTCCTGAGCTCCTCTGGCTGTGTTGAGGTGGGCTCTGAGGGGCTGGTGGCTCCTTGGGAGCAGCCAGGGCAGGGTGTTCCCAGGCCCTTCCATCTGCCACTGGCTCCCTGTGCTCCACAGGGGCTGTGAGCAAGGGAGCATTCATTTATGCACTTACGTGACAATGAGAACATCCATAAGCAAAATTTCTATCAGATTCATTTCATGAGGGATGTGCATGGTTACAGCTGCTCATCAATGGGTGGAGTTTAATGTGTAATGACTGCTCACTGCAGTGACAACCTGTCTCCATATAACTGCTGCCAAGTTAGGACATCTACAAGGACATCTTCTGGAGATAACTATTCTGCTTGTAAAAGGCACAGTGTATTTTAAAAATACTTTAAAGAGCTTTAGAAACATCAAAATAATCATACTATGTGAGAGACAGGCAGGTGAAATATTATATAAATTTCTCCCCTGATACAACATTACTGTAGAACAGACGTAAGAGTAGAGAAAAAAATCTATCTACAAATGTTCTGCTGGTGTGGGAAGCAGGGAATTTGATTTCAAGTCTCTGCACTAAGTACCAACACACAAAAGCCAGTACCTTTGATCAAACTTGATGCTGAAACGTTAGACCAACCAAGCAGACAATACAACAAAAAGCAGATGTTAGCAAATTTTAGTTCAGTAACTGAACATATGACTACTGTTAATTAATCATAGCATTTGATAAGTCCAGGAAGAAAGTCTGATAACCTGCTAAAAAGTATCTGTCTTGAAATGTTATTTTTATTTCACATTTTGCAGGTCATTGCAAGTGTGTTGAGGAACTTATCCTGGCGAGCAGATGTAAATAGTAAAAAGACTCTAAGAGAAGTTGGAAGTGTGAAAGCATTGATGGAATGTGCTTTAGAAGTTAAAAAGGTATCTTCTATAAGTGATTCAATTTATTTTACACAAAACACTAATATTGTTTGACCATTTTTTATAACACCAGTTGGTCAAACAGTTGATGTAGTTCAGGTAACTTGCTTTGAAGAAGAGTTTGATTTAACACAGCAGCAGACCACAGTGGAGGAATGACACCTCAAGACCAGGATTGATCTGGTTTTATTTATGAAGGTTGACTGCTTTTGCTTTTCAGTTTCATAAGCTGTGCTGTTAAAATAGTCTTTTTTATAATTCTGTCATTTAATAAAAACTCATTTTAGTTAGTTAGTTAGTTCTCTGGTGCGTAGATGGGAGTATATTCCATCCCAGAGACTCCTCCCAACTGGCCTTCAAGCCCTTTCTATCATTGTGGCAATAGACAAGAATTGAGGCACATATTTCTGATACCTCTGGGGCAGGCAGTACCAAATCCATGGCTGAAGGAAGGAGCAAAGTGAACAAAATACATGTGCACTGCTGCCTGCACCCAGCTTACCACCCCAGAGAGCAGAATTGGAATGTACGCAGCTCCTTGAAGCTAACTTAATGTGTTTCTGAGAGCTTCAGGTCAACAGCTGAAAACTTCTCCTGTCATGTTGCTGTTTTCCTAGGAATCCACCCTGAAAAGCGTTCTGAGTGCCTTATGGAATTTGTCAGCACACTGCACTGGAAACAAAGCTGATATATGTGCTGTTGATGGTGCTCTTGCCTTTCTGGTTGGCACACTGACATACCGGAGCCAAACAAACACTTTAGCCATCATAGAAAGTGGAGGAGGAATACTAAGAAATGTTTCTAGCCTAATTGCTACTAATGAGGACCATAGGTAGGTACACTTCTGACAATTTTTAGTGGTTCCACATGTATATTTGGTAGACAGTTTTTATGACCCAGCCTTAATATGAATGCATGTATTAAGTACAGTAATTAAAAACAGTTAATTTGTAGTACATTTGATAAAGTGGGTATTTGACTTACGTAAGAGGAATATGCAAACAGATTAAAAACTGCTGCTTGTTAATGGTGACCTGTACTAAAAGCTATCTATTCGTATTTGTAATAGGATTTGATTAGCATTCAAATAAAAGCTAGTGGAAATACAAGTTATTTGCACTGGGGAATTCTTAATTATCCTTTGTAAGGGCAAAACTCATTTCTAGAATAATAGGTTTCTGTTTTGCTTTGTCTTACCATTTTGAAATGCCACTTACGGATGTTTGTTTTCAATTACTCAACACCAGGCAAATCTTGCGAGAGAACAGCTGCTTACAGACCTTGTTACAACACCTGAAGTCACACAGTTTGACAATAGTTAGTAACGCATGTGGGACCCTGTGGAATCTCTCTGCTCGAAATGCAAAGGATCAGGAGGCGCTCTGGGACATGGGAGCCGTGAGCATGCTGAAAAACCTCATTCACTCAAAACACAAAATGATAGCCATGGGTAGTGCTGCAGCTCTGCGGAACCTCATGGCAAACAGGCCAGTAAAGTACAAGGATGCCAACATTATGTCTCCGGGATCAAGCCTTCCATCCCTCCATGTCAGAAAGCAAAAGGCACTGGAAGCAGAATTAGATGCTCAGCATTTATCAGAGACTTTTGACAACATTGACAACTTAAGCCCAAAAGCATCGCACCGCAATAAGCAGAGGCATAAGCAAAATATATACAGTGAGTATGTTCTGGACGCCAGCCGCCATGATGATGGCGTGTGCAGATCAGAGAGCTTTAACACTGGCAATATGACTGTGCTCTCACCATTTGTAAATACTACAGTATTGCCTGGCTCCTCCTCTTCCAGTAGAGGAAACACAGAAAATTCTCGATCTGAGAAAGACAGGAGTGTTGAAAGGGATCGAACAGCCGGTTTAAATTCCTATCATCAAGCTGCAGAGAATACTGGGAATTCATCAAAGAGAATAGGAATGCAGATTTCTACTGCTGCAGCTCAGATTGCCAAAGTCATGGAAGAAGTTACAAGCATGCACATTCCACAGGAAGACAGAAGTTCTGGTTCCACTTCTGAAATACACTGTTTGACAGAAGACAGAAATGCCCAGAGGAGATCAGCCTCTGCCCATACTCACTCAAATACATACTTTCCAAAATCTGAGAACTCAAACAGGACATGTCCTGTGCCTTATACAAAAATGGAATACAAAAGAGCTTCAAATGATAGTTTGAATAGTGTCAGCAGCAGTGATGGCTATGGTAAAAGAGGCCAAATGAAACCTTCCATTGAGTCTTACTCCGAAGATGATGAAAGTAAATTCTGTAGTTATGGCCAGTATCCAGCTGACTTGGCACACAAGATTCATAGTGCAAATCACATGGATGACAATGATGGAGAGCTAGACACTCCTATCAATTATAGTCTTAAATACTCAGATGAGCAGTTAAATTCTGGAAGGCAAAGTCCCTCCCAGAATGAAAGATGGGCAAGGCCTAAGCATATAATAGATGATGAAATGAAACAAAATGAGCAAAGACAGTCAAGGAACCAAAATGCAGCCTACCCTGTGTATACTGAAAGTGGAGATGATCAACACATGAAATATCAGACACCTTTTGGACAGCAGGAGTGCGTTTCTTCCTTTAGATCAAGAGGATCCAGTGGCTCAGATCAGAACAGAGTAGGTCCAACTCTTGGAATGAATCAGAAAGTAAACCAGTCTTTGTGCCAGGTTGATGATTATGATGATGATAAGCCAACCAACTACAGTGAACGGTATTCTGAGGAGGAGCAACATGAAGAGGAAGACAGACCAACTAATTACAGCATAAAGTACAACGAAGAGGAGCATCATGTTGATCAGCCTATTGATTATAGTTTAAAATATTCAACAGAAGTTCCAGCACCTTCTCAGAAGCCATCTTTTACTTTTCCAAAGACTTCTTCAGTGCAACTCAATAAAACTGAGCATATTCCCCCAAGCAGTGGGAGCACATCAACCCCCGCAGCTGGTTCAAAGAGGCAGAACCAGCTTCACCCAAGCTCTGCACAGAGCAGAAGTGGTCATGCACAGAAGAACGCCTCCTGTAAGACTCCCTCTATTAATCAGGAAACTATACAAACTTACTGCGTGGAAGATACCCCAATATGTTTTTCAAGGTGTAGCTCTTTGTCATCCTTGTCATCAGCTGAAGATGAAATAGGACGTGATCAATCCACACGTGGCACAGATGCCAATAACACACTGCAGATTGCAGAACTGAAGGAGAACAGTGGGGCTCTACCTACAGAAGGTGCAGCAAGTGAAATCACATCAACAGCACAACACATCAGAACAAAATCCACTAGACTTCAGACTTCCAGCTTGTCTCCTTCTGATTCCTCTAGACATAAAGCTGTTGAATTTTCGTCAGGTGCCAAATCTCCCTCAAAGAGTGGTGCCCAAACTCCTAAAAGCCCACCAGAACATTATGTACAGGAAACACCACTCATGTTCAGCCGATGTACTTCTGTAAGTTCCCTGGATAGTTTTGAAAGCCGTTCAATTGCTAGTTCAGTTCAAAGTGAGCCTTGCAGTGGCATAGTAAGTGGTATTATAAGTCCCAGTGACCTTCCAGACAGCCCTGGACAAACAATGCCTCCAAGCAGAAGTAAAACACCACCACCTGCTCAAGGAGTTCAAGTAAAAAGAGAGGTACCTAAAGGAAAAGCAGCTACTACAGAGAAGAGAGAGCCTGGTCCTAGACAGGCAGCTGTAAATGCAGCTGTTCAGAGAGTTCAGGTACTGCCAGATGCTGATACACTGTTACATTTTGCCACAGAAAGCACACCGGATGGGTTTTCTTGCTCTTCTAGCCTGAGTGCTCTGAGCCTTGATGAGCCATTTATACAGAAAGATGCGGAGTTAAGAATTATGCCTCCAGTTCATGAAAATGAGCATGGAAACGAAGCAGAACCTGAACAGTCAGATGAGACAAAGGATAACCAAGAGAAGAAAGCAGAGAAGCCAGATGAAGCAGAGAAAGACATTCTGGATGATTCTGATGATGATATTGAAATACTGGAAGCGTGTATTATTTCTGCAATGCCAACAAAGTCTTCACGTAAAGCCAAAAAGCCTTCTCAAACATCTGCTCCAAAAATACCTCCCCCTGTAGCCAGAAAGCCCAGCCAGTTGCCAGTTTACAAACTTTTGCCTTCACAAAGCAGATTGCAATCACAAAAGCATGTGACTTTTACACCAGGAGATGATATACCACGGGTATATTGTGTTGAGGGTACACCAATAAATTTTTCAACGGCTACGTCTCTGAGTGACCTGACAATAGAATCCCCCCCAAGTGAGTTGGCCAATGCAGACAATGTGGGTGTGGGAGCAGAGTCAGGGGAGTTTGAAAAGCGGGACACCATTCCTACAGAAGGCCGAAGTACTGATGATTCTCAGAGAGCAAAAAGCTCAGCTGTGACTTCCCTCGGCCTGGATGATGACAAAACAGAAGAGGGTGATATTTTGGCTGAGTGCATTAACTCAGCTATGCCAAAAGGAAAAAGTCACAAACCTTTCAGAGTGAAGAAGATAATGGATCAAATTCAACAAGCATCTTCATCCCCAAGTAATAAAAACCAACCAGAAGGTGAGAAAAAGAAGCCAACATCACCAGTAAAGCCTGTTTCCCAAAACAGTGAATACAGAGCACGTGTGCGAAAAAGCACAGAGCCTAAAAGCAATCCTAGTAATGACAGAGGTTATCCAGAGAACAGAGATGCAAAGAAACAGAACCTTAAAAATAATTCAAGAGATTTTCATGACAAATTGCCAAATAATGAAGAGCGTGTAAGAGGAAGCTTTGCATTTGATTCCCCTCACCATTACACGCCTATTGAGGGAACTCCTTATTGTTTTTCACGGAATGATTCCCTGAGTTCTTTAGATTTTGATGATGATGATGTTGACCTTTCAAGGGAAAAGGCAGAATTAAGAAAAGGAAAAGAAGGAAAGGAAATGGAAAGTAAAGAGTGCTCTAATGTAGAACAGTCTTCAAATCAGCAACCAAGTAACAGGACACAAGTTTGTCAAAAACACCCAGTGGGCAGAAGCCAGACAAAAACCTTTCCTCAGTCAGCTAAAGATATTCCAGACAGAGGAGCAGCTACAGATGAGAAAATGCAGAATTTTGCTATTGAAAACACACCTGTTTGTTTTTCTCGCAATTCATCTCTTAGCTCCCTCAGTGATATTGATCAAGAAAACAATAACAACAAAGAAGGGGAACCTGCAAAACGTCCCGAGGCTCCCGAGCCACAGGTGGAATCCAACAGACCACAGACTTCTGGTTATGCACCTAAATCATTTCATGTTGAAGATACTCCTGTGTGCTTCTCTCGAAACAGCTCTCTGAGTTCTCTTAGCATTGACTCAGAGGATGATCTTCTGCAGGAATGTATTAGTTCTGCTATGCCTAAAAAGAAAAAGCCCTCAAGAATTAAGAGTGACGGTGAAAAAAATAGTTCCAGAAACACAGGTGGTATACTAGCAGAAGATTTAACACTGGATTTGAGAGACATACAGAGGCCAGACTCAGAACATGGTTTTTCACCTGATTCAGAGAACTTTGACTGGAAAGCTATACAAGAAGGTGCAAATTCTATAGTTAGTAGCTTGCATCAAGCTGCAGCTGCTGCATCACTGTCTAGACAAGCTTCATCAGACTCTGATTCTATCCTTTCATTAAAATCTGGTATTTCTCTAGGGTCACCATTTCACCTTACCCCAGACCAAGAAGAAAAACCTTTCTCTAGTAATAAAGGTCCAAGAATTATTAAGCCAGGAGAGAAGAGTACACTGGAGTCTAAAAAAGTAGAATCAGAAAGCAGGGGAATCAAAGGAGGGAAGAAAGTGTATAAAAGTATGATCACAGGAAAAGCACGCTCCAATTCAGAAGTTTCAAGTTTGAAGCAACCACAACAGACAAGCGTGCCTTCAATTTCACGTGGTAGAACAATGATCCATATTCCAGGAGTTCGAAATAGTTCTTCAAGTACTAGTCCTGTTTCCAAAAAAGGACCCTCACTCAAAAACATGAACTCCAAGAGTCCCAGTGAAGGCCAGAGTTTGACTAGTTCTCCAAGAGGAGCCAAATCATCTGTGAAACCTGAGCCAGCTCCTGTGACTAGGCAGCCATCAGGGTTGAACCAGAGTGGATCAAGTAAAGGACCTTCTAGATCAGGATCTAGAGATTCCACTCCTTCTAGACCTCAGCAGCAGCCATTAAGTAGGCCTCTGCAATCTCCTGGACGCAACTCCATTTCCCCAGGAAGAAATGGTATAAGTCCTCCCAACAAACTGTCACAGTTGCCAAGAACATCATCTCCTAGCACAGCTTCAACTAAATCCTCAAGCTCGGGTAGAATGTCGTACACACCACCGGGCAGGCAGATGAGCCAGCAAAACCTTACAAAGCAAACTGCCTTACCTAAGAGTACCAGTAGCATTCCACGAAGTGAATCTGCTTCAAAGGGGCTAAATCAAACTCTCAGCACTGGTGGATCAAACAAAAAGACTGACCTGTCCAGAATGTCATCCACAAAGTCTAGTGGAAGTGAATCTGACAGATCTGAGAGACCTGTTCTCGTTCGTCAGTCAACTTTTATTAAAGAGGCTCCGAGCCCGACTCTGAGACGGAAATTAGAAGAGTCAGCTTCATTTGAATCTCTGTCACCTTCCAGGCCAGATTCTCCCACAAGGTCCCAACTGCAGACCCCAGTTTTAAGTCCTTCTCTCCCTGATATGTCTTTATCCACTCATTCACCTGCCCAGAGTAGTGGTTGGCGAAAATTAGCCCCTAACCAGAGCCCTACTATAGAATATGATGGGAGACCAGCAAAGCGTCATGACATAGCTCGTTCCCATTCTGAGAGTCCGTCTAGGCTCCTGATCAACAGATCAGGAACGTGGAAGCGTGAGCACAGTAAGCATTCCTCATCACTTCCTCGTGTAAGCACTTGGCGAAGAACTGGAAGTTCCTCCTCAATCCTGTCAGCTTCTTCAGAATCCAGTGAAAAGGCAAAAAGTGAAGATGAAAAGCAGCATGGAGGTTCTCTCCCTGGACACAAGCAAAGTAAAGAAAGCCAAGCACCAGCAAAAGGTACTTGGAGGAAAATAAAAGAAAATGAAATTCCTCAGATAATGAATGATCCTCAGCATTCTCCTTTGGGTGCCACAAATGGCTCTGATTCCAAAACCCTTATCTATCAGATGGCTCCAGCTGTCTCTAAGACAGAGGATGTGTGGGTGAGGATAGAAGACTGCCCAATTAACAACCCTCGATCTGGAAGGTCCCCAACTGGAAATACTCCCCCTGTTATTGACAGTGTTTCAGAAAAAGGGGGTGTGAATAGTAAAGATTCTAAAGAGATTCAAGAAAAGCAAACCCCAGGAAATGGAGGTGTTCCTGTTCGTACCGTTGGCTTAGAAAACCGTCTGAACTCTTTCTTTCAGATAGACAGTCCAGACAAGAAAGGCACTGAAACAAAGCCTCTGCAGAATAATCCTGTTCCTGCACCAGAAATTAACGAAAGTACTGTAAGTGAGCGTACTCCATTCAGTTCCAGTAGCTCAAGCAAGCACAGCTCCCCCATCGGTGCTGTGGCAGCCAGGGTGACTCCTTTCAACTACAACCCGAGCCGCAGGAAGAGCAGCGTGGATAGTAGTTCTGCTCGGCCCTCACAGATACCAACCCCAGTGAATAACAGCACCAAGAAACGTGACACCAAGTCTGAAAACACTGACTCCAGTGGAACACAAAGCCCTAAACGTCACTCTGGCTCTTACCTGGTAACTTCTGTTTAAGTGCAACAAAAAAAAAAAAAGGCAAAAACTGATGTATTATATACAGCAGCTATTTAGAAACTTTGTTTCAAATGAAACAAAAAAAAATGGGGATTGATTTTTTTGTTTTTGTTTTGTTTTGGGTTGGTTTTTGTTTGTGTTTGTTTGGTTTTGTTTGTTTGGTTTTGTTTGTTGTAAATAGCTTTGATTCTTGTTAGATGGTCCTTGTTCTGGAAGCCATATTTGATAGTATACTTTGTCTCCACTGATGATATTTTGCAGGAATACCTGATAGACAATTTGGAATAAGATTGCTAACACAAGTGTATCTGTACAGTATGTTTAACATGTATTCCCATGTTTAACATGCATCCCATCCCATTATCCTTTGAATATTGCTTGTCACTGAAATCATGGAATAGCACAGATAGAAATTATGCAGTCATATTGCTTTACCAGTAATTTCTAGATTACAGTTCAATTAAACTACATCAGGGAAGAATTGGTATTATTTATGCAAAAAAATATACTCATGTTCAGTATTTGTGAGTTCATCTAACCCAATAATTAATCATGTGGCTGTGAAATTCACAGTAATATGGTTTCCGCTGAACAAGCTTTCCTAGCCTGCTTTTCTGCATGAATGGAACTGATGGTTCATTTTATGAAGTAATGATTAACATTTCTGTGGTCACATAATGTGCATAGATAGTTATGGTGTAACAATTTACACTTTCTTTGTGCTCTGAAAAACTAAAAAAAAAAAAAAGGCAAAAAACAACTGTGTAACTGTAAAACCTTGAACAAAATTATTTTACCTGAATTAGATTTTATCTTAAAGTAGGTAGAATTTTTTTGCTATGCTGTAACTTGTTGTATATTCTGGTATTTGAGGTGAGATGGCTGCTCTTTTATTAATGAGACGTGGGTGATGTCTCAACAGAGACTAAAAGAACATTTCAGAATAAATTATTACTATATGTAAGTTGTGTGTGTTACTTCTGCATTACATAAAAATACAGGATTTTACTTTGAGATGTCACCATATAATGTGGTTGTATGCACTTAACACTTAAGGCCTGATTTGGGATAATCCTGCACCTCCAATATCTGTTCTTCCTTATCCCTGGCAAATGGCTGTTGTAGGATGCTTTTAACATTTGCAGGATCAGGCCCTAGTTCTTCTGTAATATATTTGTAATTGAGACAGTTTCACACATCTCAGGTGCATAACAAGGCTAAAGGCAGGGTATTTCCAGTAGCCACGCAGTATAATTGTTCTCATGACTGCAAGCCTGAAACAATATTGTATCTATACAAATAATATTTGTAAAACAAAACATTTTCTGATTGGGGATATAATGTAGAATGTGAAATAGTGACTATAAGATGAAATTTTGCTTCTATTTGCGCTCTCTGTGCTTTTTTTTTTAATTTATTTTTTTAAAAATTATGAAGGGGAAAATATTGCAAGAATCCCATGACAGCAAGAAATTTATTACCATAGTAGAAAAAGGATTTTATGCTAAACATGACATTTGCTGCCTCAAGCCTTTTTGATGCAAATATATATATTCAGCTAGAGCAATGCTGAAAAAAAACAGATTTGTGCTTTAAAAACATAAATATAGTCTGAATTTAGATGAGGATTACTTCAGAATAGAAACATAAGAGAGCAGAACATAACCATTCTGTGCATGTTTGAACAAACCATGAAAAGAAATGGTATATCAGTTTCATTGTATCTCAACTGCACTGTTCT